>NESQ01000478.1:0-61842 GCA_003070745.1 Tuber borchii
CAACCAATGTGGTCCGTGCCAGGCTTAGGCACGTTCGACGCCTGCACCACCCTGGTCCCGAAGTCAAAACCCTTCAACGCACCCACCGCAAGGTATCCTCCCTCTTCCTTGACATCAAAGCCGGCTTCGATAACGTCGACGCCCTCACCCTCCGCAAGCGGCTCTTGGACAAAAACACCCCCAAATACATGGTCGACTGGGTCTCCTCCTTCCTGTCAGAACGGAAGTGCACTCTAGTTTACCAAGGCTCCCCCAGGACCCCCGCCCCAGTCACAGTCGGAACCCCTCAAGGCTCCCCAATTTCTCCTCTATTGTTCCTCATATACGTGGCACCCCTCCGTGACGATATCGAGGGAGGCCTTATGCTTTCCTACGTCGACGACTTTTCGCTCACAGTCTCCTCCCCCTCCTACCGGTCTAATGTGCGCCGGCTACAAAGTCTTTTCATATCCCTATCCCGACGCGCCACAGCCTTGGGTGTGTCCTTTTCTATCCCAAAAACAGAACTCATCCATTGGCGTACCCCAAGCCAAAGAGGCTCCCTCAAATCCAACCACCCCGTCACCCTCAATGACCAGATCTTCTGCCCCTCCGAGGAGGTAAGGTGGCTCAGTTACTGGTTCTCCCCCGCCCTCACCACCACCAATCACTTTGAGAGACGCCGGGCTCTGGCCAACGCTGTTTTTTCCTTCCTAAAGAGAGTCGCCTCCCCGGGAGCGGGAGTCCGCCCTTTCCTCTCATACCGGCTCGCCATGGGACTCGTCCTTCCAATCCTCACATACGGCGCAGACCTTTTCGTCCCAAACGCCCGCTCTACCACCTGCATGAGCTCCTTCTGGCACAGGGTCCAAAGATGGACCACCAACTGCTTTTTCGTCACCCCCATCCCGATACTGTCCAGGGAGGCATGCCTCCCCCCCATAGGTCCTTACTGCAGGCATAAGAGACGCACCGCGGCTCTCAGGCTCTGCTGCTCACCCCCTACACTCAACCCCGCGGCAGCCCGCCTCCGGCCCACCTTTCCCTCCCTATCTAGTTTCAGGGCCCCCGACACCTGCCTGCCAATGACTGTCAGCCTCTCATCCGTTTATCTCCCACTTAGCTGGAAAACCCCGGTCCCCTCCCCTCCCATGAGGAGACACCTCCCCATCGACGAACTCGCACACTTAGCCTTCCCCCTAGGTCACGGCTTTCCTCGTTTCCCCCAGATCGGGGGTGCCACCCTCCCCCAGACAGAAGACATCCCACCCCCGACCCTCATAGCACGGACCTACGCCACTCTCAAAGAGAGGTCTCAGAGACTCTTACTCCAAGACTGGGAAGAATCTCTCCCGGCGCCCCCCTACTACGCGTACTCTGCCTCTACAACCCCCCATCTGTTCATGGGGCTCGACAAATTCGCCGCCAGCCGCATACACCAAATGCGCGCTGGCAAAAGCTACCTGCTGGCCCACCCTACCTGGCGCGACGATCCAGACCGCCCGCCCACCTGCCCCCGGTGTCAAGAAGCCCCAGAAACCTTCGAACACGCCATCCTACGCTGCCCGGCCAGAGCTGAAGCCAGACACTGCCACCTAAGTGCGGTCGAAAGCCTCTCGCCCGAGAGCCCAATTTGGAACCACCCTCCCTCCCTCTCAGCCCTCCGGCGCTTCATCCTAGACACTCGCACCGGGTTCCCCCCCGGTGACCCCCCCCCCCTCTAAGAATAACCGCTCCCACCACCCCCCGCACAGCATAATTCCTCCCCCATCGCCCCCCACCCCACGACCTGCATGTTGCTTTTGTAAAATTTCCTTTGTAAAGTTTATGAAGCGCGAAGTATGTTGGATTTTCCCTATATTTTTATGTTTTTGACAGACGAGGCCGATGGTTTATGGCTTCACTACTTAGTACTACCAAAGGCGTGGGAAATGGTTTCTTTTGTTATATGTTTTTGCTTTATAGGTTTTGTTTTTTCCATAGCTACCGCTATATGAAGCTTTTTGTACCTTAAAACAATGAACGCATGATATAAAAAAAAAAAAAAAAAGGCCTCTTGGTTGAGAGTTCTTCACGCAACCATCTAAGTTAGTTTCCTACAATATACTTTATCTTTACTACCGGGCCAAGGGCATAGTGTCTCTCACGAGCTTAGCTACATATCGTACAAGACAGGAGTCTGTATACTCAGCTGTCGTTGTTCAAAGGAGATAGTGTAACCACTATCTAAAGAACGGTTACCTGCTGCAAGTATCGCCCGAAGGGAAGAGGATCTTTACACCACCCTCCTTACCACCCTCCTTACAATTCTCCTTACAACCCTTCCTTATCATCACCCTCATCATCACCGGCCTCGTCACCCCCCTCACAACTTATCACAATCTTCACACAAATTCATAAAGCCAACTAAGGAGAAGAATCCATTAGGAAAAAGTTTTACGCACGTTCAGGGAGGTCCTAAACGCTCCTGGTCCACCAAGGGGGTTTTGGTCCCCATGGTCCACACGGATCCGCTTTGAACTACACTTTTTCAAATTTTACCAAAAATGTGGACCAGGGTGGACCAGGAGGGCCGTAGATATTTTCCTGATGCTAGATGAGTTCTATTCAGATAATTTCATTATCTATCAAATGCTAATTTAATATATTTACAGGAACGATACAGCACTGTTTATGATGTCAGGACTCATGAAACTAGTCCACAAATCTACATTGATCACTTATCTCTTTATGAACCTTAGGCTCCGCCATCTCCATAGTATGATTGGTCTCTATCAAGTAAGTTTAAATCTCAATAGTCAACATGCTCTACTAATAAAATTAAACATTTCAGCTAGACAAAAAAACATCCAAAGCTACCATTAGAGCTATGTCAAAAGGTGGGATGGTTCAAGCCATAGCTCTATCGGTAGGTTCAAAGTTCAAAATGATTGTAAACTATGCTAACTTGATATATTTTGGGAAAAAATCAAAAAAATAGGTTATCCAAAAAGGAAAACCAAAGCACAAGGGCATAGAAATGTTCAATAATGTCAGACTGAATTTCTCAAGCTCAAGATGACTGAGAGGAAGACTTCAGTAAGAGTAAAGTTTCATTATTTCATAAAGTTATCTAATGCTACATTTCAATTTAGGTGAAAACTCTAACTTCAAAGAACTTGAAGTACGAAATTTCATACTCAAAGGTTACTAGAAAAGAAGCTGAGGAAAGATTGGGGTTTTGACTAGATGAATTTGAGCAACAGGCAACATCAGCAAAAAAGAAATCTGTCTTTTGTGCTCCACGGTGAGCCATGTCGTTGAGTTTTACGTTTTGGCTAATTGCGAGTGACCCCGATTAATCATGATGCTTCCGATTGTGTCCCCTAATAATCAGATACAAATCTTAATTTTAACAAAATATGAGCTATTTTTATTAATATCTCATAGACATTTTACATTACAAAGTTGTATGTTATGAACTAAAGTTTTTCAACTTCGGTATGTAAAAGGTCCGTGAGTTCTTAATAAAAATTGCTCATATTTTGCAGAAAATAGAATTAATATCATCTTCTTTAGTTTAACTAATGGGATTTTTAATATTGTGATCATAGGACTCACGATGTGCCAAAATGTAAAACTCAATGACATGAGGCACAGGGGGCAGGCTGTTTTTTTGCTGATGAATTCCTGTTGCTCAAATGCTACTGGAAGGAAACTTGCAGGAAGATGGACTTAGACTGGACCAGCTCCTCCTAATCAAACATAAGGTATACTAATGAATTCTGGTGTTACAATTCTCTTCTCTTCAGGTGATACTTGCAGCAGGTAACCACTATCCCTAGTAGCGATCACACTTCTCCTGACTTCTGCATACAATGACAGCTGAGTATCTAGACTTTTGCTATCTATGATAGATCGCTAAGCTCGTGAGAGACACTATAGTCTCTAGCTCGGTCGTGCAAGATATAAAAATAATATCTAAAGTATATTGTCGGAAATAACTTAGATGGTTGCGTGAAGAACTCTCAACCAAGAGATTATAAGGACCTCTTTTTAAACCCGTTCTTCCCACAACCCTAACCTTTATGACTCACACCTTCTCGTCACCTGCCCCTATAACTCATAGTGAGTCATAGTATGAAATCCCTCAGTCGACTCCTATGAGTCACTACACAATAAGCAACCAACCAATCAAAACACAATAAATATATCATGTGTGCAACTCGCATTACATGTGTGAAACTCATGACTCATAACTATGAGTCATGTGCGAAAGTTATAATCATATGACCACAATCGTGAGTTATGTCAAAACTATAAGCTAATCATAATAAAGGAATAACATGCTATCATGTTGTCATGTGAAACTACTAAACTATATGGCCCACAAGCATGAGTCATATGAAAACCTTCTTGCTTAATGACTGTTTGTAATATCTGGAGTATATCGAATGCAAAGGAATTCCAACCTACTCAAACGAAGATTACAAAGAGGGAAACCTCAATGACTTAGTGTACACGATAATTTGTCCTGTAAGCGCAGCATCCAGAATCACATTGGGAGGCAAACTCTGGTTGAGAAGAGAAAAGAAAATCACTGCAGTAGATAGAAAGTACGGCAGATTTCAGGAATTGGTCACTGTGCAACTCATTAACATTGGCACTACTAAGTTTGTATTTGTGGTTGAAGCAAAAAGATCGACCCTGGGAGAGATAAAGATCCAGTGCTTGTTACCGATGATGGACATGGCAGCTATAAATAGTGAGAGAGTAGTATATAGCTTTGTGATAATAGGCTAGCAATGGCAGATGATTCGTTACGATGGAAAGCAATTTACTCAAACTGATACCTTCGACGTCCTCTTCCATACAATGGGACAAGATAAAGAAAGACAGATATGAGAATCATCTGTAGTCATATATGCTATCCATGCAATCTTGGCCAGTGGAGGTCAGGCTGAAAATTAATGACATGTATATACCAGAACATTTCCCCAATTGATTTGATTGAAGTAGCTGATTATCATTTAGAAAGTATTGTGATTTGCTAGCTGGAATATGAAGGGATGGGAAGGGGCAGGAGATGGGATGGAACTGAATTTGCGGAGTTTTTCTTTCTTTTTTTACTGTTGGAAGACAACTGTGGTGGTGATTAGAATCACTAGCAGAAAATGTGTAACAGGACCCTTTTGCTTGAAACTTAATTTTCTGGGTTTCTGTATTATTTTCTTTCTTTTTTTTACTGTTGGAAGGCAAGGGTGGTGGAGATGAGGCTTACTGGCAGAAAATGCGCAACAGGACCCTTTTGCTTTAAACTTCATTTTCTGGGTTTCTGTATTATTATTATTATTATTTTTTACTTTTGGAAGGCAAGAGCAGTAGAGATGAGAATCAGTGTCAGAAAATGCGCAACAGGACCTGTTTGCTTGAATCTTAATTTTCTGGGTTTCTGTATTGTTGATAGCCTCCTACCGCTTATACTGTGCTCAATATATTCTTCCATGGGTTTAGCCTTTTCATTGCTAAAGATTAAAGGAATAGATATTCTCAAACTTAAGAGTGTTAGTGAATTGTTTGTATTGCTTGTTATAATATATTTTCAATATGTAGTTGTTATTCTACATAGTAGAGGAGCAGGCTGAGTTCTGGAAGAAAAAATTTGATATACCTGGTATTTGAATCAATCTAGGTGACTTATATGTAGGTTAAGTGAACAGAGAGGGAATACCACATTCTCCACTTGAAAAATATTGCAGGGCTGTTCAAATGCAAATACCAGTTGGTGTATAATAATTCTACTGTAAAAGCCATATTGTTACCTTCAAATAAGCTTTGCAATCTGCTGATATGTAATATCAATTGCTATTATTGTTTTCTAGCTATATTACTTGTATATATAAAATAATCGTATATCATATATATACTAGAGGTTATAATCTAAATGCATAGTATCAGGTATATGAGAGATAGTAGAAGAAGTAGTCTTTATATTAAGACAGATTATTTGAGATACAATTTATATGACTGTAGTTTGCTAGTAGAGAATAACTATTAGCTATCACAGTTATTCTTGCTATGGCTTAATAAGAGGTAAAAAATAGAAGATAGAAGTTCAATACCAGTAGAAGGAAAATATTTGTACCTGTCTTCAGACTATTACCACTTGGTATAAGATTGAGTTTAGTCTTATTTATGAAATTACTTATATCTATTGGTCTCTTCTCAAGATCTTCTCTGATAGCTGCCTTTCTATTCTTCCAGGTTGAAGACAAAATTATACAGTCCAAGTCTACTGTTATTCCCCTCAGTATAGTTTGAGCAGAAGTAAGTGTAGTGCTTGAGAAGCTGTTAATGCATTGAACAATCTTGGCTGCTGAGATCATACTGCAAGAGTTAAAAAAGATTGTAGAATATTCTGTAGGAATGTATCTCTCAGATAGCAGTAGTGGAAAGGTGAATATCAGAAGAGTGAAAAATTACAGGTAGCAGTATAGGTTGTTTTAAGCTATAAAGATGGATGAGAAGATTGTAGAAATGCCATGTGAATGAGGTAGGGTTGTAGGTCTTGGCAACAACAAATAATATGTAGAACATGCGAAAAATTGTAGGGAAGCCTTGTGCAATAAGATCTCTCAAAATTTAGAGTCAAACAGGGGTAGAATCCCAAAATCTTCTCTGTTCACCTGTAATTAACTTGAAGTTACCCAACTACCCGTAATTCCCTTCCTCTTCAGACATTCTTTCCATTCCAAGAAATATCTCTTATCTTTCATGGTGCATGAGTTGTCAAAAAACTTTTACTATCAGCACCTTAGAAAAGCTGAAGAACTCTACTAGATGAGGTCTTATGAATTAGATGCAGTCCACAAGCAATAATATTCTGGTTAGATCCTACGAGCTGATTATTGCTAGGCCCCGGTGCCCAGATACTCTCTGCAATACTTCTAGCAATTATGACGACTCTACTTCTTGGAAATTAAACTATCAGAATTCTAGCCTCTAGCTTAAAATTAACTACTAAATTATCACCCTTCTCTCTATGACGCTTGATTTCACATTCTTTCCAAAGGAGAATTGTGTTTTCCTTGTTGGCTTCATATCCTTTCATGGGAAACTCGGATGCCCACCGTCAGGCACTAACAGCATTTTACTAGCTCTTTATCAACTATCAAAACCGTAAGAATCTCAGCAGTACTAGTAGTATAGACAAGAGTAAGCCCTTGAGCAAACCCGAAGTCTCTCCCCCTCCTGGGCAAGATTCGAGATATAAGCTAGACCCTAAAGCAGGGATCGCAACTAGTGGATGAATGCTAACTGCAGGGCACATAAGCTCGCCAAACAAGTTGATACGGCAGTTTATTTCTCAATATTAGCTCTAACCTAAAAGAAATTATAAATAGAGGTTTTGATTCGATGCTCAAGCACAGTCCTATTCTATTATTATACGTTAGGATAAATAACCGAACATCACGATGCAACGGCTCGCATATCCAACATCCAATTCAACAAATGACTACAAAAACCAAGGCCAAAAAAATATATCCTAATTAATGCCTTAGGTGTCATCCATCTGCTTTATCGAGGTTGTTTTTGCTGTGGTAGATATATCATAGTGGATTCGAGATTGAGGGGTGGGGTTGGAGTGCTATGTGGTGGAACATTGCACCGCCACAGTTCGGTTACTTTTTGCGAACGCGCAATATCTTCAAGAGCCATTTGTATTTTTTCGTATAAAGTTAGTTGCTTGCTCACAACAAGGGAGAACTCTTGCTAAACGGGTGTGACGTTGCCAACAATTTCACTCCTGTATCACCTGCTAGGCCAAGTGCAAACTCACACTCTTATTATCTAATGATACTTACTTCAGATTGGCTAAACTGAAATGGTTGGCAAATTTTCGAGTGACAAGATATGAATATATCTACTCGGAGGGTTCATTAAAAATTGGAAAACATAACCCTTGTCTCCACAGAGGTTTGTATGGGATCGGCAGAAATAGTTTTCCGGTTTTTACTGACCCCCCCGAGTACTTAATTTGAGTAGTCTAACGGCAAATGAGGCCCCCAAACACCCCCGCACCAGAGTGGTGGCCAGCGGGTCTGCCCCAGACCCATCTCTTTACCTTTATCATTTTCTCCCGCATATGTTCGTCGCCAGCAATAGATATTGATTACTCCTCCTCCCCTGGGACCTGAGGTTCATTTGGAAACCCTCCCCTCACCTTTTCCTTAGCCATCTCCCAAAAGTGATTCACCTCCGCCTCTCTTCCGATTCGTCATCTTTGCTTCTATATTCTACACCCTCTCTCCCTTTGAGACCCCTCTACGACTCTCTCTCTCCAAACCTACCCATACCTTCCCAAGCCCCGGCCCCCAACAAAAATCCCTTCAAAAAAAACCCCCCAACAATCATTTCCATGGAAGACAGCAAAACCGTCGAGGTCTCAAACAACGATCAAGAGCTTCCTACCTCCGGGAAGGAGGAACCTACAGCAAAAAATTATCCAAAACTCATCCTACGAATCCCTTTCGGGAGCATTGCATTGAGAGATCAAACTAAGGAAGCCGTCCTTCCATCCTCATCTTTACTACCATCAAAAACCTCCCATCCGGAAATGCCGGATACCAATGCTCCTCATTCTCAGATTTTAGAGACTCAACTCGCTGGGGTGCCAAACAATGTGGCCTCGGAAACATCTCCTACTCAAAATTTCGAGCAAGGAAGAACTCAGACAGAAGGGATGTCCACCAAACCTAGAACCAGATCCACCGCTGCTGGAACCGGAGAGAAGACTGATTCCAGCGGAAGTTTTCTACAAGAACCCATCCCAGTAGCCCAAAGTCCTCGCTACCCAAGAAGACATAAAACTCGCCAGACCGCCGTCGCGAACCGCTCTCCCACAGTTGGAGCGACTAGCAACTCCATTTTGCAAAGTTCTTCCCCTACTCGACGCCGCCAAAAGGAAATTATGCGGGCAAAGAGGGTGAACGGCGAAGTGAGTGAACCTCCAAGGGCAGGAGATACTGGATCAGAGAATGGTGAGAAAGGAGGGGAGGAAATGACCAAACCCCCGGAAGGTAGAAACGATTCCGAGGAGCCTAGAAAGTTCATTTTCACAATGAAAGGGCCTCATGAGCCAGGACTTAAGCATCTTGCGGCCGCCATAGATCCACTTCCTCAAGCCACCGGTTCTCACAATCAGCCCGTTTGCCAGCTTACTGATGATGAAGCCAACCTATCCGACAGAATCATCAAGCCTAACAAGGGAAAGGGCCCTGAGAACAATATCACAAGCCAGTCGGGAAGACTCCTAGATGGAAATGTTACACCTCCCCCAGCTCTATCTCCCCTGGCTGTCCAAAATACCTCGCACCATAACACCCTCCGGAGAGAAGAATCCAACGTGGATGTATTGGGGAGAGGAAACGAATACGATGGGGCGAATTTGCGTCCATTTATCGAAGCGTTTGCTTCTCCACAAGCAGTTCATGCACATTATGCGAGCTACCATCCTGAGATGAACACTCCAGAGCAATTGCTTCTCAATATCTCACAAAATCCAAGTCCACCCATGATAGATTCCCAGTTCAGAGCTATGCCAGTTCATCAAGGCCAACGGTACAACTATTACACCGAAACCCAGTACACCGTTTATATTTGGGCCTCTGGCCCATGGCCCCCAAGCCCAACTACCCGCTGGAACCGCTTCAACATCACCTCATCCTCTCCTGTTGCACTTCTCTTCGAATACATAGGAAGAAATAGACCAGATACCGGGCTAGTGGAGATAGGAGGGGGTGTGATCGCTCATTATCTCGGCGACGTGAGGAGGTATAGAACTCGAATGGATCAGACGGGATGGCCTACAACCCTCTGCCTCCGTCCATGTGAGAGACTGCCACTGGGCTTTTCTCGCTGGGGCGACTTCATGAGGAGCTCGGGGATGAGCATCTATTAGTTGTGTAGTTTCCTAGGGGTGTACCTGTAGTTAAAAGATCTGGCAAAATGTTTCCTCGAATTTTCTACTATGGCATCAAAAAAGGGAGGTGGTTTGGAGGTTGCTTGTTGAGGTGAGCCCTTCTTGAACACATATTCTGATGCAGTTCTCATAGATCACTAGCTCTTTTGATTTTAGCTCACGATCAGCATACCGCCAATTGGGATGGGGGGCACTGATACGGCTGATACAGGAATGAAGGAAGTTCTCGCTGTGGTAGTTCGGCACGATAGTAACCTAAGCTCAGATTACAGAGATACCATGCAATCATTTCTTCCCCAATATGACGGCAAAAAAAATCAACCATCCATGTATTCTCTCCTTTTTTCCCCGCTCCTTTCTCTAGCGCGCCCTCGTTACATAACATTATATCTCTTAACCTAGGGCACTTTCTATTTTTTTAGACCCATGTACAGTAGGAAATGAGATTTGTTTACTTGACGATGCTCTTTACTCGGTTCAGGCCTTTTCCTCTTTCCTTACTTTCTCTTTTTCTTTCCTTTCTTTCTTGCCCCCTTACGAAAGCAGACCCTCTCATCAGCTAAGACCAAAACAAGCCCACCCATACAGTCCCGCTGAAAGGCTTCTGTGGTAACGAGCTATCATACCGCCTGATTTAATCGCAGGGATAGTTAACTCAATCCAAGTTAAATGGGTATTCACATACACACAATAGAAAAATGGAAAATTACAGATGAATTAATCAATCCCGAATTGTACATCTTTGAACATGAACTCTATGTAAGTAGTATGATATCCTACTGAACGCTGGCCAACATTGTGCGCTACGAACGGTGGGGTGCGATAATATAATGGCGACAAAAAATCTGTGGAACGGCCGTGCTCCCCAGTTACGTCATGTATTATCATTCGTTATAAGTTAAAGCAGGGAAGCCGTGGCCATGGACCACAGACAACAAGTGCCAGTACTCGTACAGTACGTGATCAGGGGTATGATACGATACCGTGAGCCAAATCAGGAAAGAAGAAACGTCAAGGAAAGAGCCGATAAGATAAGATACGATATGGGGAAGTGGGGGGATTAGTCCAACCTGCGGGAGATTAAAAATTAAAAAAAAATCTGAAAACAGAAAAAGAGCTTCGGGGGGGTTTGATTAGAGCGCTCAGCGTGCTCAAACTGATTGAATAAAGCAACCGTGTTTTAGATTATTCATTTCTAGATCCTCCATGGTTTTTTTTTTACCGCAGGCAGTAAACTAGCTTACTACTACCGGTTATCCGGGGGTTATTTATGCAGGCTCTCTGGCATTATTCAGTGTCTTCTGGATTTCGGCGGTAGAGCTTCGGGAGGGGGTCCATAGCTTCGCTACAGCGCTGGTATGTCTGGCTGCACGTCATGGACTCTACACCCTACTCGAGTATAGAATACCAGCAACCTTTTTTTATACCAGCAAAACCCACAAAGTTTCACTCAGTGCCAAGTCAACTTCTAAGCAAGAAAACACAATCACAAAATATTTTTAAAAAATCTAAATATTTCTTTAAAATAAACTAGAAATACAGCTAAGTTTTTTGAATTTTCTCTGACACCAAAGGACCACTATGCAGATGGCCTGTGTCGCATAAAAATCGCCTTTTTGGGAAACTGCCAGGGTAGACATACTGCCAAGGTGTGTTAAGACGATGCTTATTACCTTGTTTGGCACCATGCTGAATCAGTGGGTGAAATATTGCTCTTTTATTGGCATAAAAAAACATTGCTAGTATTCTATGGGTAGTCTGAGATCCACTGGTATAGGATAAGTCTTCTCAGATTCGAGTAAGAGCACGAATAAGGTCGGGTGCCAAGTATGATAGCAAACGGTGGCTGATCATTTCTAACAAAGTGTAAAGAGAGGGTAATGCTGATTAGCATCTGATAAGATCGGATGTGCTCGTAGTGCAGGGCAGAACCCTAGCAGTCCAACACCGCACAGTTACCCACAAATTCCTCACCTGTGGAATTTGTCAAACTAGCCAGTTCAATTATTTTATTCCTATCTACTATAGGAGCGGCCACCAAACGACCAACGACCAACCACCACCGACCGACTAACGACGCATCACGATAATATGGTACGTTGGAAAATCGACTCCCTATTAAGTTTGTTACAAGTTTTCGAATTATTATTTCCGAGAGCGTTTGAGCTCTGGGAAGGATTTGGCAGAATTTTCGAGATTTTTTTAAACCCACGGGAAATTGGTTGCTGACAGATCAATTGAGTAGGCGACCCGACCTACCGTTACTATCTACGGAGCTGATGGCACTCCCTGCGGGGGGGCCGACGGCGCTGACAGCAAAACTGCTACCCTTCCAAGCGTTTTCAAGGCTCCTATTCGTCCTGATATCGTCCAGCAAGTTCACACTGGCATGGCCAAGAACAAGAGGCAGCCATATTCCGTGAGCGAGAAGGCCGGCCATCAAACCTCTGCTGAATCCTGGGGAACTGGTTAGTTATCTTCATGGAATTTCGGGAGGCCTGTGGGGTCAGATTGATAGTTGAGATAGGCTTTCATCATGCCTAGAAAGCTCTCTTCCCTAAATCTGGCTTATCCTCTGCACAAACCAAATGAAATCTGGGCTAATGGTATGGGATCGTAGGTCGCGCTGTTGCCCGTATTCCCCGTGTCTCTGGTGGTGGTACTCACCGTGCTGGTCAAGCAGCTTTTGGCAATCAGTGCCGCTCTGGTCGTATGTTCGCCCCTACAAAGGTCTGGCGTAGATGGCACGTCAAAATCAACCTTGGACAGAAGCGTTTTGCTACCGCCTCCGCCTTAGCTGCTTCTGCCGCTGCTCCTCTTGTCCAGGCTCGTGGCCACCGTATCTCTACTGTGCCCGAGCTTCCCCTAGTTATTGCCGACTCCGCTTTCGCCACCATGAACAAGACCCGTGCTGCCGTTGAGCTCCTCAAGTCTGTCGGCGCTTACCAGGACGTCACCAAGGCCTCCAAGTCACGTAAGATTCGTGCTGGTAAGGGCAAGCTGAGAGGGCGCCGTCATCGCCAGCGTCGTGGACCTCTCGTCATTATCAACCCTGCCGACGAGAATGCCCAATCCGTTGTTAAGTCGTTCCGCAATATCCCTGGTGTCGAGACCGCCTCAGTGACCTCTCTCAACCTCCTCCAGCTTGCTCCTGGTGGTCATCTCGGACGTTTCGTCGTCTGGACTGAGTCTGCCTTCAACGTTCTGAATACCGTCTATGGCACCACCGTAACACCCTCAGAGTTGAAGAAGGACTACCTCCTCCCCTCGAACATTGTCTCTAATGCCGACATTAGCCGTCTCATCAACTCTGCCGAAGTCCAGGCCGTCGTTAGGCCCGCCAAGGGAGGATCAAGACAGAAGAAGGGAGGAAAGGCCGGCGTTCTCAAGAAGAACCCTCTCAAAAACAGACAGGTACTTCTCCGACTCAACCCATACGCCAAGGCCTTTTCGGAGCAGAAGTTGGGCTGTGCCAAGGAGGAGAAGGTCAAGGAACGACCAGGAAAGACCGAGACTTTCAAGGCCATCATTAACACTGACTAAATCGTTGGATTTGAGTCATGATTGTTTCCTTCTCTCTCTTTTCTACTCTTATTTTCTTCTCTTTGTTCTAAAATAAATAAATGCTGTTGGGGCTTGGTGTTTTTTTATATTTTTATTCTGGTCGAGGGAAGCTTGGTGGTGTGGGGTGTTGAGAAAAGCCTTCGGATGTATACAATATTCTACAGTATGTCCTAACCCGACCAGGGTTGGAATGTGACCCTTACTCTCCGCCTCTTATGGACTGATTGAACACCCCAGCACCCCAGTGCTTATTAAAACCCTACGGCCCATCCTGATAAATAGAGCGAACGCACACCTTACGAACATATTCCCTAGAGCATACTGTATATCGCTCATGCCCAACAAATCACGTACAAAAAATCGCCAACAATACATCCCATGTTAATGTAAGATACCTTTATAACTTTTATCCCGTCACACCCTCCCGCCCTTGTTTCCGGGGGAAACTCCCACCCCCTCGGCAGGGAGGTACGCTACGGAGGCCGATTTGGGGGAATTACAGAGTTAGGGATGCTAGCCTCTGGGGATTAGATACTAGCATAACATGGTTGGTTATCTGGCATCATATTTGACAAGCTAGATTATCGATTGCTTAGAATTGAGGGGGAGGGGAGGAAGGCAGACAGAAGGAGGTCAAGTTTTATATGGGCTCCGGAAGGTTACGATAACTTGTGAATTTCGTATGATATCATACTTGAAATTACGATTGGTTCCTTCCTATTATATTGCTCTAGCATAGATTTTAGGACTTTAGAGCGGGTTAATTAATTAAATCGCTCAAGCCCGGTACGGTATCATAACTAATCAATCCACCACCGAACCGTGGAATAGGAACGGGGTCACTAAGGGAGTCCGACAAAATCAAGCTCGCGAATTCAGCTCAAAAACAGGCAAATCAAAAATAGTGTGCTATTAGGGATATCTCCTTCTCGTCTGAATCTTATCTTCTTCTTGGTGTTGTGCGTCAATTGAGATTTCCGTATTTCTACAGTACTTCTTTGGCGCATTTTAACTGAACCACTCCCCCATCTGATCCACCTCCCAGTCCAATACGTTAATAGAAAAAAGCTTGTTATGTCTATCTGAAGCAGAGAGAAGAGAACCTAGCATAGCAAGTTATTTACTTGGAGAAGTTGGAAGAGGAAAATAGCAACTAATTTTAAGGATGAGGAAAGATGAAGTGTGTGAAAGGAATTCGCCAGATCCCGCACAATGTGTTCTGAGCGCGCCCAATTATGGGGCTGTCGCTCCAGAGCTAGTGCGGCGCATCCGACTCTGTACTCCCAATTGCCTGACGTTTGTAAAAACGACTGCTATTGCATAACACCAAAATCTTGAGGCTCCGGCCAATTTTTTGCCCATTTGCAATAGCAGTCGTTTTTTACAAACGTCAGGCAATTGGGAGTATGTGATCTCGTTCTTGCTTGGACCAGGATATCGGTATCTACAGTACTCGTAATTTCCTGACGCTTGCGAACACAACTGCTATTGCATATGGGCGAAAAATTGCCCGGAGCCTCAGTAATTCAATATATTTTATCCCAGCTATTAATAAGGTTTCCATTAGTAAAGACACAGAATCTGTCCTCAAGATTGGGGTGGTATGCAATAGCAGTCGTTTTTGCAAGCGTCAGATTATTAATACGAGCACCTGTACAGTAACCCACCGCGAAGGGAGTCCACGGTGAGGCGAGAACGCTCAGAGAACTTTTATAGGACAGGGGTTATTAAATTTTGTATGGATATTCTCGCTATGCCGTAGACTCCCCATGCCGTGGAAGACTGTACGAGTAGTCTAAACTCAACCTTACATTTAATTACCGCCACTGGAATGGGGTGGGACAAACTCTCTGCATGCAGAAATTGTGTCACAATACATCCCTTACTAGGCTCATATCTCATTGGCCCGCCAGCCTTGATATCGGGGTAGAACAGTAGGCTGGGGGCGAAACTCGGGCATTTGAAGAGAACTGTCAGTTTGCCAAGCGCTGGCAACCAGACCGCTCAAGCACTGATCAGAATCGCAACTGTCAGGCGGGTATTCCCCGCACTCTGATGTTATAATTAGCCATATTATATACTTGGGCTAGAAATAAGGGCAATATCCGCTACCTTTCTTGACCGGGAGGGCGTAAGGCTCTCAGTAACCCTCCAAGGGAGAATGGCTGTTTGAAGAATATGGGACCCGTCAATCAATGGTTCTTATATGAAATATATCGCCCTCCGGCCCTTTTACCTCTTCTCTATTTCGACTTTCACTGCTTCTACTAACCGCTCCTGGTATAAAACATAATTTCCCCCATAGTTCTAACAATGCTCAGTCAAGTGAACCATTAGACTCCAGCCCATTACAGAAAGGACTCTTACTAACCATTACTATTGTTTCTAGCAGAACATAGCCAGCCAACATTCCCAAAGCCCACAAGAACTTGAAGGAGCAGATCCATACTTATCCTCTGAGTACAACACCAGCCCTGGGGCACTTCACATGCCTGGGCCTGGGTTAGGAGATAATCAAAAAGAGCCTGATCTAGGTAGTGGGATCGAACCATCTGAACGAAAAATATGGGGATTGAAAAGGAAGACTTTCGTGATTATGTTAGGGATCTTTATCCTCCTTATCATCGCCGTGGCAGTAGGAGTGGGAGTGGGGGTGGGGGTGGGGGTGACAGTCGCTAAGGCAAAAAATAACAACATAGTGTCAGAGTCAGCAAAGTCAGAACCCCCAAATTGCAAAACCTGTAGTTCATTGGTCAAAGGCGCTGACATGGAGACAAAACAGCCCATCGCCAGCATCCAGCGGTGGACACCCTTCGATAGTTACCGTTACTGCCTCTATCTCTTCGTCTCCTATTCCTACACCTATTCGTAAGAATACGCCGTTCGCAGCTGTCAATTGGAATAATGGTTATATTCAATTACTCTACAAGCACACAGATGGAAGTATCAGACTCCAGAAAAACAATGGGTCGCAGTGGGGAGGACAGTTGGCACAAGTAACTAAACCTAAGGACGATTCTGGGCTTGCGGCAATAGCCTGGTTGGATGGCGATGTGCGACAGGTATGTACAGCCTCGATAACTCCACCAATTTTTATTCTAATACTTTCTTTTAGGTACGAGTGTACACCGCAGGTGAAAACAACGCTCTGACGGAATCTGTTTGGAATAGCAGTAGCAGATTATGGTATGACCAGGGTATAAACGATATATCCACTAGCAAAGGGATAGCTCCTCTGGCAGCGGGAAGCCATTTGACGGCCTACACCTGGCATGACGGCAAGGTGCTGCATATCCGAGTTTATTATCAAGGCCAAGATGGATACATCCGGGAGGCAGCTTACGACAGCACGGGTCATAAGGGCTGGTGGAAGGGCGATTCACCTGCAATACAAGACTTTCCGCGGGCAAAGAGTGGTAGTGGATTGGCTATTGTCTCATTTCCGGACACAAACGCACGGGAAGCAAAATTATTTTACCAGAATATGGACGGGGAGTTGAGGTCATTTGATGCCAAACCGGCAGCTACCTGGGTTAAAACTTGGCAGAATTTTGGGTTCCTCCGCTCTCTGTTCGGGAATGGATATGGGATCTGTACTAACAAATTTCTCTTGAACAGCCACTGTAGACCACGGACCTGTACAAGATGGGGCACAGGTTACTGCTGTATCCTGCATACTGGCAACTGGCGAGCTGGCACTGCGAATATACTTCATTCGAGATGGAAAATTGGTAGAGATCTGGTGGACTCGAAAAGCAGGATGGAATTCATGGTACATGCATGATGCTGTAGCACCAGGTGTTTCCACAATATCCTCCACTGATGATGTCAATGTCTTCTTCCAGACAGAGACAGGACACTTCTCAGACATGAGCTTGAATCGGCATGCTACCCAGTGGCAATTCACTCCGATAGTACAGAGCTCGTAGGCGAAGTTGCTCATACCGTAAGAACTTG
Source organism: Tuber borchii (assembly GCA_003070745.1). Lineage (NCBI taxonomy): Eukaryota > Fungi > Ascomycota > Pezizomycetes > Pezizales > Tuberaceae > Tuber > Tuber borchii. Next base: position 17,462 of record NESQ01000478.1, read on the forward strand.
AATAAATGAACCTCGCACTACTGCCTCCAAATTTTCCTCTCTTAGATAGGAGGTGGAAGCACTGCGAAAACCCATTGTCTTAGCCCCTACTAAAAAAACAAAAAAACAAAGAAGCACCAAATCTTACCAGCAAAGGCAACTCCAACGTCTTAGCGCAATGTTCAATTATTCAAGTTCCTATAGTATGTTACCCAAGGAATAGCTATGGAATGCACGATTTTAATTTGTCTAAGGGGAGTTTCTGGCAGTTTTATGGAGAGAGATTCCTTTCTTTTATATAATATTTATATCCTCATTTCAAAGTACTGTCCTTTTTTAGTCTTTTATTCATCGGGGGTAGGTTGCATTTTTTTTCGTCTAGTTACGAATTCAGGGAGAGATTCTTTAATAGTTTCTCTAACTTCTATATCACTATTCCCAAAACACTTAAAAAACCAATCGAACTTGAAGCAAAGGCTAGTGTCTTATATTGCTCCTGAGGGACATCCCCAAGGCTTTGCGACGATATTCCGTTGGCTATCGGCAAAATAGATCTAGGTGTTTCTGATCTTCGATAGATCACCCAAAGAAAGCCCTTGTCAGCCCCCTGTTTTCATTTTACTGTGACTCAAGCTACCGGTATTTGGGACACTCAAATATTTCCTGAGTCTGTTCAGCCCAGCTCCCCAAACGTTCCAGAAACAGCAATAATTACCTTTTCAGTTAAGCATGTTAGCACAATTAAAACTACAATACTGAAGCGGCCGAATTGATATGTGAAGACACTATTTTGGACTAGCTTATGTCGAGTGAGAACTAACCACATACGGTGTAAACTCGTCAAATTCGGTGAAATATCTCATCATGCTTCTGGCACAGGTACCGCATGCATGGAAGCCTTGGCTGTATAGCCAGTTTGGCAAATTTATACCGTATGTGGTTAGTTCTCACTTGACATGCACTAATACAAAAAAGAGCCTTCTCATTTCAATCCGGCCGCCTTAGTAGATTGCGATTCTAATAACGATACATTTCGGGCCTAGTCGTCTCTCATAATGAGGGTAAGGTAGGGGGCTGTTGGAACGATAAGATATATCTGCTATCCCATATGGCCCTACTCAGGATGAACTAACACTGGTACTGTAGCTAATGCTTATTAGAGTCACGGCGCTCCCGTGCATAAGTCCAAGTTAGATGTCAGCCATGCCTCAGGCAACGCTTGAGAAAATCAAGTAATACGCAATGACACAAACTTCTTGCTGTTAAGGAGTTTTCTCCCATCTCAAATATACGCCAAGAGCTCCAACTTCCAACTTCCAACTTTCATTTTGACGCGGGGCGCCGTGACTCTACCGGTATTGTAGCTCAGAAAGAAAAGAAAAGAAAATTAACAGTAAATTTTGACATGCAAAGAAAGTCTACTCAAGTAATCGCCACCTTACTTTTAATTAGCAGCACAAGATATAGGGTGGAACAAACTCTCTGCATGCAGCAATTGTGCCACAAGACATCCCTACCTCACCAAGTTCATATCTCATTGGCCCACCAGCCTTAAAGTGGGGCCTGGGATAGAACAGTGGGTTTGGGGGCGAAACTCGTGTGTTTGAAGAGAACTGTCAAGCGCTGGCGACCAGACCGCTCAAGCACTGATCAGAATCGCAACTATCAGGCGGGAATTCCCCGCACTCTGATGTCACAATTCAGCCATATTATATACTTTCTTGGGCCAGAATTAAGGGTAATATCCGGCTACTTGTCTTGATCTAGAGGGTATAAGGCTGTAGGTAACCCTCCAAGGGGGAATGGCTGTTTGAAGAATATGGGGCCCGTCAATCAATGGTTCTTACATGAACAATATCGCTCCCCGGCCATTTTACCTCTTCTCCGTTTCGACTTTCACTGCTTCTACTAGCCACTTCCAGTATAAACGTAATTACCCCATAGTTCTAACAATGTTCAGCCAGGTGAGCTGCTAGACCCCTAGCCATCACAAGAAAGACTCTTACTAACCATTACTGTTGTTTCTAACAGAACATAGCCGGCCAACATTTCCAAAACCCACAAGAAGGAGTAGATCCATACTTATCCTCTGAGTACGACACCAGCCCCGGGGCACTTCACATACCTGGGTCTGGGTTAAGGGATAATCAAAAAGAGCCTGATCTGGGTAGTGGGCTCGAACCATCTAAACGAAAAATATGGGGAATGAAAAGGAAGACTTTCGTGATTATGTTAGGGATCTTTATCCTCCTTATTATCGCGGTGGCAGCAGGAGTGGGAGTGGGGGTGGCAGTCACTAAGGCAAAAAATAACAACATAGTGTCAGAGTCGGCAAAGTCAGAACCACAAGGCTCATCTACACCGACTGACTCTTCGTATGCTCCCCAAATTGCAAAACCTGTAGTTCATTAGTCAAAGGTGCTAACATGGAGACAAAGCAGCACATCGCCAACACCCAGCGGTGGCCACCCCCCGGTAGCAACCGTTACTACCTCTATCTCTTCGTCTCCTACTCCTACACCTATTCGTAACAATACACCGCTGGCAGTTGTCGATTTCAATACCAGCAATATTCAATTACTCTACAAGCACCCAGATGGAAGCATCAGACTCCTAGAAAACAATAGGTTGCAGTGGGCAGGACAGTCGGCACAGACTAAACCCACTGACGATTCCGGGCTTGCTGCAATAGGCTGGTTGGAGGGTACGGTGCAACAGGTATGTACAGCCTCCATAACTCCACCACTTTTCATTCTAATATTTTGTTCCAGGTGCGAGTGTATACCGCGGGTCTTGGCGGCGCTCTGATAGAATCTGGTTGGAATAGCAGTATTGGGGTGTGGGATGGCCGTGACATATCCTATGGCACTGAGATAGCTCCTCTCGGGAGAGGAAGCCACTTAACGGCCTACACCTGGTTCGCAAACGGGCTGCAGCAGTTCCGAGTTTATTATCAAGGCCAAGACGGATACATTCGGGAGGCAGCGCATAACAGTACAAATAATGGGGACTGGTGGAAGGGCGCAGCGCCCACAATTCAAGACTTCCCGCGGGCAAAGAATGGTACTGGGTTGGCCATTGTCTCATTCCCGAACACAGACCCACGGGAAGCAAAATTATATTACCAGAATATGGATGGGAGGTTGGTGTCTTATGATTACAAACCGGCAGCTACCTTCACTCAAAGTTGGCAGAATCAAGATCGTGGGCTCTCCCGCTCTCTCTTTGAGAATGGATATAAGATCCATACTAACAAATTTCCTTTGAACAGCTACCGTAGACCACGGATATATACCAGATGGGGCACAGGTTAGTGCTGTATCCTGCATACTGGCAACTGGCGAACTGGCACTACGAATATACTTCATTCGAGATGGAAAATTGATAGAGATCTGGTGGACTCGGAAAGCAGGATGGAATTCATGGTACATGCACGATGCTGTAGCACCAGGTGTTTCCGCAGTATCCTCCACTAATGATGTCAATGTCTTCTTCCAGACAAAGACAGGATACCTCTCAGACATGAGCATAAATCGGTATGTTGTCCAGTGGCAATTCACTGCGATAGTATAGAGCTCGTGGGTGAAGTTGCTCTAGCATACTGTAAGAACTTGGGTAATTGGACCTCGCACTACGGCCACCAAAGCTCCCTCTCTCGGATAGGAGGTGGAAGCACTGCGAAAACCCACCGCCTAAGCCCCTACTTAAGGCAAAAAACAAAGAGGCGCCAAATCTTACCAGCAAAGGCAACTCTAACGTCCTAGCGCAATGTTCAATTATTCAAGTTCCTACAGTATGCTACTCAGGGAATGGCTATGGAATGCACGACTTTGATTTGTCCAAGGGGAGTTTCTGACCGTTTTATGAAGAGAGATTCCTTTCTTCTATCTAATGTTTACACCCTAGTTTCAAAGTACTGTCCTTTTTCAGTCTTTTGTTCATCGGGGATAAGTTGCATTGTTTTCCTCTAGTTACGGATTCAGGGAGAGATTCTTTAATAGTTTCTCTAGCTTATATATCAGGATTCCCAAAACACTTGGAAAACTGACCAAACTTGAAACAAAGGCTAGTGTCTTATATTGCTCCTGAAACACATCCTAAAAGCTTTACGGCCTAGTGAAATGCCACCGCAGAGGCCTCCGATACCGGAAAAGCGCTGGGGCAGCGGCTGTGATTTAGTCAACCATGGATTAGAATAAAGCCCCTCATGACTCATATAGTGGGGCTAGCGCCGAAGTGTTAGGTACAAATTCCGAGAAGAGGGGATGTTGAAAAACGGGCCAAAGTTGAAGCTATTTACCGGATATATGCGCGTATAGGAGATGCTTAAGAACTTCATTCTATCCTGGAGGGCCAGGGAGGCCTACTATTTATAGGGTGAAATAGCAACATATATCAGCAGCGGAGAAGAAGGTAAAGAAAACAATATGGAGGACAGGAGAAGATAAATGAGAACAGAATTCTGTATCAGGTTCACTTATTGAGTGGTGACATGAGAGACAAGTCTAATATGGTAAGTCAGGTAAGTCAACCCGGAGAGTGGGAAACCGGTACTAGGAAAAATAACCGGCAATGTCGTACTCCAATACGTAGAAAGTGCATACCCGAAAGCCTATTTTCAACACTGAGCATGATTGCGGGACGAGTGATCTTGAGTGACGCAAAAACCCACAGGGAGTATAGTACACTTCGGGGTCTGAAAAAATGAAATTCGTTGCCGTTGCCGCCTGCTAAGTCTGCTTTGGAAGGAGTTGATTGCCGAGAATATTTGAGCTAACCACAAATGCCGACTCCTTTGGGCACAAAAAGGACAGAAAAATCGGATTTGCTGGCCAAGTATGGATACAGCCCGCGGCTGCCCAATCCTGCCTTAGCACGCCGGTAACGAATTTTGTTTTAGACCCCAGAGGATCTGTCAACACCCAGAATTCTCTAGCTAGACTACCGGATACCAACAACCCAGTTTGCCCCACATTCAGGTGCTTTACTACTCTCATCATCCTTACCGTCAGTAGTGGATAATTCTCGTGACTGCCCACACGTAAGAGGGAACACGATTATCCCTCAAGTACTTGAGATCCCCTACTGATATTACCGTTTTGTTTCCCACATTTTTTGACTGTAAAGTCCTTGGCTGCACTCGTTGCTATTCAATCCCATCTACCATTAGGCATCTCTATAGGAAGAAAATTTGGAGATGAAGAAACATGCATAGGAACACCCTTGCTCTCACCTCTTAGAAACACCAAGTAATTCCACCTGGTTATCCAAGTCTATAAAGCTAAAGAATGTCGTCGCACACAAACCCCACTAAGACTTTACAGGGAAGGTTAGAAATTCGAGACACCTGCTGCTCTAACTTGATTCATGTTCTTGAGCTAGTTAGCAGGTTGGTAGAGTGGAGCAACATCGTATATGCTAACTTATAGTCATGTTATTAAGAAGAGGTCTGTAAATCCTGTCAGGGTATCTATAACTCAATAAACAGTATGGAGAACTAATTAACTCCTATGATCTCAAACTAGATATACAGTAAAGCTATAGCTACAATGGTACAAATAATCAGTAAAGTAATAAGAGCAATATATGATAACTTTAGGTTTATAGAAGATAAGCAAAGAAAAAATTAAGCCTGTAAATGCATTTGAGAACAATGCTTTAAACCTAGCCCGGTGCCTCCAGAATCTAGTCTACACCCACCACTGTAGAAATCCGGAATACATGTCTCTCCACTTCTTATAAAACTCCATGGAGACAATACTTGTCTTGTCTAACTTTCATAGACATATCTGAGAATATAGAATCACAGCCACTATACCTTAGCGTACTTAAGTTATTTAACATCCAACCGACCATTCTTTTACTTGCTCTCACACTACTCTGTACTTAACATTCAACTCCTCTTCAATGCCAACACATTAACTTTCACCCGGACGAGCTCCCATCGAGCACTAATCTGGTGGTTAATGCAAAATCTAAGATTAGCATAGCCCTCTAGTGGAAAAATCTCCTTCTTAGTCCACCCCAATCCTACTGTCAACTCAGTTCAGAAGTTGAACAGGAAATGCTTTTACTTCCCCTTCCGTCTCAAGCACAAGCACACAACCAGCCCCACCCCAATGTAAATCCCCCCTCCACGTTCAGACTTTGTGAGCAAAAATTAAATTAGGAAAGTCAATGTATGTACGACCTATTGCTACTAATCATCAGGAAATCACAAAAAAAAAAAACGTAAAAGAGGGAGCATTGTATCCACCGCTACTTTCCTCCACCCTAAACCCTCTGCCACTTGTGAATCCATCATATCCCCAACTTAGTCTCACTATACCTCTTACCACCTGCAATTTTTATCACCACCTACCCCTGTGCGTTGACTCTGTCATCAACATCTGCTTTAGTCCAGGCACCCTACTTTGTGCTCACAAGACTAGAATTGTAGAACCGTAAAGTGGTAGTGTCCTCTTCTAAGTATGTAGCGATCTTACTTAGCACCACCATCTGTATGGTTCTCTCAGCAGACTTTTTATCAAGGCTTTCTTTATAGTGGCACACTCCTTCATTATTCACCCTTTAAGGTTCTTTGCTGCAACTTCGTCAGAGATTTCTCTCAACCCGGTTTCCAGTCAAGCAACGATCTGTGCGCAGAGGTGTTTTCAGCAATTGTCGAGGCGAATAACCTTTGTCCCATCCATTGAGACACGCCGATTGGTACAATTCCAGCCACAAGAACACCGAGGATTTCAATAAGGAAACCGAGATCATTGGCCTTCAATCCCAGAGGTGTTGGGAATAAGGGAAAGAAGAACTCCAGGTTTTCCAGCTGAGTCAGGATTTTGGTTGTGGGGATGACGTCCGGCCACCGTGTGCTAGCGGAGAACTAACCAATTTCAAGTTTGAGCTAATACATTATTGAGAGGCGAATGGCCTTATAGATCTGAGAATTTGTTAGTAAAGGCACTTAATATTAAATAGCAATGATGAGATTCACTCTTGCGTTGCTAGATATTCCCATGGCCACTTTCACCGCAGGGTTTTCTCAACACCTTGCAGCTCCACCTCAGTTGCAAGAGTCCCTCAAACATAGTTCCAAAACAGTCTGATGTGTTTCTTGAGTGATAATACAGCAATTACGGGATCAGGGTTGAGCTCCGATGGCCTTGTGCAGTCACTACCCCATCGACCAAAGGCTGTCACAATTCATGTGCTCAGTGATAATCCATGATGGATCAATATCTTCCCTATGACATTCTTTGTTAATTCTTCTAGACTCAGTAATTCTGTACCGCAACCCTTCGCATGGCAATATTTTGTTCCACAGTTGGACCACCCACTTGGCGTAACCATCCAATGCTGATTGCGGCTTTTTGAACAAGTTCCCCTTGGAAGGTATCCACATTTTGTCCGGGGCTTCACCATTTACTTTAGCAACCACTCCCTTCTTCATCGTTTCCCTAGGGCCTTGATCTGGAGTCCCGGCAAATGGGCTCATGGGAAAGAGAACTCAGTTGGTCCTTGTTGGGCTACTCATCACCGCTTCCGGGAAAGGGAACTGTGTCCCTACGGTAGTCATGTAAGACACAACCTCGGAATCCAAGAGATCAAAGGCGGTTCTCACCCCACGCTGGAAGTATTCGAAAGGATTCGCTGGCGCATCGATGGACTTGCTCATGTAGTTATAGAAAAGGTGCTCGGCATCCGCCACGATAGGACAGTTAGGGTCCTGAAAATTTCCGCATACACTCATATTCCAAATGTCAAGTAAAAGACTCAAATCAGCAACACACCCGCATATCTGATGAATAACCTCCTGTTTAGTGTCAGCATTGACAATGAGCAAGTAGTCAGCCACTGGGTTGGAAGTATACTTCGCAGAAATCTGTATACGAGTGGGTAGTGCATGACTGAACGCATAGGAAAATGCATGATTCTGGTGGCTAATATCGACCTTGGTTATCCCCCGGTTCTAGAGGTACAGATTTGCGTGTCATTGATCCTGTTGAATAAAGTTCAGCCCAATCCGATAGTCTGAACATTTGGGGAATAGTGGCTGCTGTTCCGGGGTCCAAAGTATCCAAAAAGTCCAAGTCCTGTGCGTTTCCCATATTCGATTCATCGACGAAGGTCAATATTCATGCGCCCCCACTCTCGAAGAGCCAGCAGCACTCCATTCGAGGGAGTCGCAAATTCTATATAATTTTATATTAACATTTTTCAACTAAGTATACAAATATTAGCTCTTCGGAGGAATGGAGACTCGAGAAACAGTAAGAACATACCACCTATGAGAAGGTCACGTTACTGCCACCCTCACGGAGTTAAAAAATCTCGGAACTTCAAGCTCCAATAGATATGAAATATTGATAGTCATAAAACTACAAAAATCGGGAAGTACTCGATCAATCCCAGGCATAACACCGGTCAACTTCGTCTCGGCCGTTGCCAAAAGCTTTACTCCCATTTGGTGGGGGAAACGTTCCTGCTGAATAAAAGCACATAGAACCCCAGGAACCCCAACAGCCTCGTCTCGCTGTATGCCAACCGGAGGTTAGCGGGCTCCGGTATTTGATCAAGCCACATAATTCGGTGGATGAGCACCGGAAACATCGAGCATGTTGGAGTGGGCATATTACCAGCACCTTGGAAATATAGATATTCGGAACCAAAATACGCTCCCCCGACTCATTGATCTCACTACCATTCTTGTCAACCACCTCAAGGCCAACTGCCAGTATATCGTACTGACTTGGATATATTGCTTCGGTGCCGTTAAGGTTTAAAAGCTGAATGTGCACAGCTCCACGAACACCTCCGCAAAGATATGAATGTGGTCGGGATCTAGGTGGGCCTTGATTTCCATTTCTCCCTGGTGGGGGTTTGTGTATATCTGTTTTGGCGGTAATGTCTACCACAAACACAGTAACTTCCGCGATAGCATCCATAATAGCACCCCCCCGAAGTCCTCACTAGAAGTTCGTCTTGTCAGCCTAGAACCCCTTTGGCACTCATTGCAGCACCTACTAAGTGCAACCAACACTACCATCACCTCCCTCTCCTCCCTGCCCGGGATTCCCATAGACCCCGTTATTGCCCCCTTATCTCCGCTGATATCCCAATCACGGCAAGAGCAAGGAGATTTGTGTCCTGCTTGTTCACCCTTATGAATAGTTTACCCGTAAAAACTCGCCGAACCCGCTATGCATGTGCAAGGATATTTTGCATTTGAGAGCGCACTACTCCTTTTGAGCAAAGTGAGGTAGCCATTTTGCATCAATGTTCGCATCGCTGGTCCCTTAATTACCCAGATCTACCCAGCCATGCCATCAGTACCTTTATCTTCTCTTTCCTAATCTCTCGAAAGGTTGACAAACTTCCATCCTCCATCTAGCCAGACAAATTAGTGGCGCCTTCATCCTGGACAGAAGTCTGGAAGTTTGAACCGGAATCATTGATTAACGCCAAATGCAGATTCGGTTAGAACCTCGGTCACATGGTCTGTCTCTCCCTCCTCCTATTCCTCCCCGTAAATCCCACACGTAAGTTAAGTTTGCCCAATCGTCATCGGTCTGGGTTTACAATGCTCCCCTCAAGCTAGCGAACTGGTGCCGAACTTTAGTATTCTCATGCGTGTACTCTTCGCAATAAGCTTTCTCGCGTGCTCCCCTAAATGATTATGAAGAAGGAGTCAGTAATACTCTCTCACATAAACCATGATGATAAACTATGGTTTCGATAACAAAAAATAAGAGTGGGGAACATGGGAATGGAAGGGAAGAGAGGGATAAGGAAGAATACTACCTTCGTGACTTTCACTTTATCTCCATCTTCTCACCCGTACTTTGGTATATGGTACCCGCCTTGTCCCTGCCTTCATTGTGTACCCCTTTAGCGAAACGTCCAACTTTATTCTTTAGGTGATGAAATTGATCCTCCTCATGGTCATCATTATCTTTTTAGAATATCATTAGCCAAGAGCTCAAAAAAGTAGCAAATGACAAATAAATAAGGAATCGGCAGGGGGTGTCCTAACGCTTTTTGACTTCGCGCGAGTGGCCTTGATAGCTTCTTCTGCAGTAACTTCATGCGTTAGAAAAATATGAGATCGTATTGTGAATCCAGTAGCACCAAAACAGAGACCTACGATATAGATTGCCGGAGCTGGCTCATCAAGGACGCTACATTTCATCATCTCGACAGTTTGTAGCTTGGTTATTTGTATGAATGGGTCAAGAAATGGCATTGGTATAGTATGATATGAAATGAAGGCAAGAACTGAAGGGTGTGAAGATAAAAAATTGGAAGATAGAAATCTCTCACAAACAGAAACCTTCTGCACAATTTCTCTCCCAACTTCTAATATCCCTGAAGCTATCTATACAGGGTATAATCTCCTTACGAACAGTCCACAAATTGTTGACAGCCGTAACCATTCGATAAAAATATTCTTCTGCAAACATAAGTCTGAGTTCCCACTAATGTCTCACAATGCCCATCCCGTAAGTGTGATCGCACTAGTAAGAGAGCCTCAGTTAGTTATATATTTCTCACTCGCCTTAATTATTCTTACCTTGCTGAAAAAAAAAAAATTTAGTTTCTCTTACCCACATTTCCATAAACCGTTAGTAGTACAATTTTTTCAATTCATTCAGAGTCACATTGAAGTGATTTTCCACCAAGCTTTCATTGCTGGCAACCGACCAACTTTTTTTTCCTCAAAACGCTTCCAATCCGCAGTACTAGCATAGTTGAAATATCGCAAGACTCTTTCAAACTCTTTTTGTTTGGTCTTACTCCATCCTTGTGAGTATCTGTCAGGGTTTAACTGAATAGTAGCACGTTTATTTATCATTTCCACCATCATTGCAGACTCTGCTTTTTTCAGTAAACAGTTATTAACAGAAATAATAATATTGAACATACCAGAGTAAGCTGGGGCATCAAGTTGATTTATCTCATACAGCTCTGGAATGATACCAGGGTCAGTAATATAACCACAAACGACCAATACTGAATCCATCACGACATTTCCATTATGCGGAGCGTAGTTTCCATAGAGTACAGTAGTTAAACCCCCAGCTATCTTCCTTTTGACCAATTCACAGTAATTGATAATATAACGGAGCCGGATTGCAATCGCCGTTTCTTGCAACGATTCCATGGTTAATCTCCACTCCGAATTTTTCTGTTATTCCTTAGTGATCTCTTGCTGCTTCGCATTCAACTCCTCGGATGCTTTCTCCATTGTTGTAAATTTTTCCTTTACCTCTCCTGATTCTTGGCCCATGACTTCCAACTTCACATTCGACTCCTTGGACGCTTTCTCCATCCCCTCCAACTTCACCTTAAATTTCTGTGCCTCCTTTCTCATCTCCTCAAACCCCTCAAACTCCTTTTTTTAGGCCCTTCTCAGCTCATCCAACGTATCAAGAACACTTTGACCTTTAGCATTGACATAAGCATATTCCCCTCTGGCACCCCTACCGCCGAGGCCTCTTTTGGAAATATTCATTGCCACTGCTTGAAGTGTATAAATAGTTGATATTCTTTCAATCTCTGGGTCTGGGTTTCTTGATACGTCACATCCGATCAAAGCCTTGATCCTATTACAACTTTCCTTTTTTTTATTTGCCTGAGAGCTGTTATCTAGACTGTTTTACCACACCAGGTTTAACATTTGAACTCAAACCACTATAGTAAGAGAGGTTTATACACTTTCGATCGATCTCCTTGTGCGCCACAACCCTGGAGAGGAAATTTAGTTTGTTTGATGTGAGCGAGCAGAGCGGGAATTCTCAAGATTGGTCAGAATATGGCTATAGCATCATGATAACTATAGCCTATTCCTGTTAGCCTTAGCAAGCCTAGTGACTTGACTATCTTGAAACTCTTTAGTTGGCTTGTAATCAATAAAAGATCAAATAATAATTATACTTAAGATGGATGTGAGACATGATGGTTGACAAACTCTGAAAAAATAAGTAGAGTGAGAACAACATCTGAAGCTAAAGAAAATTAAGAGCAAGAACAATTGAGAATCAAGAAATATTCAGAATAAGGATAATTGAGGATAAGGATAATTGAGAACAACAGAAGTTGAAAATAGGAAGGAAAACTTTTATCAAATAGACCTAGAAAGTTCTTTTCTAGATAATATCTCAAGTGAGACTTGGTAGTTAAAAATGGTTCATTTAGTACAAATCAACCAAGTTCATTTCTAATAGATTTCTGATATTTGTTTATGAAATACTACTAGATTTTCATTATTGCTTCCAGTAACTGTTATATTATTAAATCCTAGTACTCTGAACATCTCAATTGCTCCTTAGTTGTCACCTTTACCTTTATCTTAAACTCTTTGCCCTTTTTCTTATAATTTTAAACTTTTCTTTAAACTTCTCAAACTCTTTCTCTATAACTTCGAACTTTGCCTTTGACTTCTCTCATTTCTTTTTGAAAGTCTTTCTTGGCTCTTTTTAAAGCATTTAACAAACCTTTCCATTTGATATTAATATATATATATTTTTCTCTAGTACTTCTACTACTAGGACTTATTGCCAACATCCTTCATAGCTACTTGGAATTTCTCTATTTCCAGTGCAGGATATTTTGCAATATCATATCCAATCAAAGTCACAATTATTAACAACTTTGAAGTTTTTTCAATTGCCTGAAAGCTGTCAACTTGAATTAAATCAATTTATAATACTGAATTTAAGATTTGTACTTAAGCCACTATATAATATAAAGAGTAATACACTTCTCATCTATCTCCTCTTGCGTTATATCCCTGAAGAGACAATAGAGTTTGTTAAACACTATTTGGCATAGTTGGTATAGTCAAATAGTAATTAGTATACGAGATAGTTGAGAATATAGTCAAAGTATTCCAATAATGAATATCTACTAGTATTTAACTTAATTGGTAGAAACTTTATTGAAATAAGTCAGTTAGATATGGCTAGATATTCTGATTAGCTTTATTATCAGTAAATATCAAAAAGAATATAAGGTAGTCAAGATTTTACTTACTTATTTAGTTAAATGTTAAAAGTATTTTAGTTTGAGATGTGAGAAAAGGAAAAACAAAGAGAAAAAATAAAGATTGGTTTAAAGAAGTACTATGACCTTGGTAGATAAGTATGTTATTAATTAAGACTCTATTTAGCATGTCACTTTTATAGTATAAAGTTTAGCATATTAAAGTTTTTATATAAAAGTGTGTTTGGTACTAAGTATCAAACTTTGATATTTTTTTATTATAGAGCTGAGTTTAGAACAGCCACATAGGTGTAGCATTTGTGACTTGTAACTTAACAGAGGTTATTACCAAGATCACTATAAGAAACCTATAACATCTACTAGTTTATTTCTTTAATATTATCAGTTATTAACTAATAGCTTAGCCCCTTGTAGCCAATATAATATAGGGTAAACCCTGTTTTTCAGTTCTCTGAGGAATATTTACTAAACATATATATATTTTTTCATTACTGAATGTTTGTATTAGTATAAATGTCTTTTTCAACTTTTATTGCAATATAGTTTGATTGGTACATACTGAATGAAGTCTAAATTAGGCTCTGTTTGGTGCATCACAATATAATTATATCATAATAATAGTTGTAAATAGTATATATTCTGAAATTAATTTTAGCATAATATTATTTCAGAAATATAGGTATTTGGTTGAGCAATTATAAAATAAATATATTGAGACAGTAATACTAGTTTCCTATCATACTTTCTCTAACTCAAGGGCTATAGAGCTTAAAATGAAGTCACACAGCTGTTTATGAAAAGAATTTTGGTCAGGACTGCTCTAAATCCTATTAGATTTTGTATTAGAATTATATTTTTGCCCAATTTCAATTACCAATTATGTTTATTATCAATAATAGAGATATTCAATAATATATTTATTTAAATATATACTGTGAAAGTTTCTTATACTCTAGCATTTGATGTTGTTTTCGGATTTATGCTATAAAAATATATCGTGAAAATAAAAATATAATATGATATTTTTATATATACCAAACACACTTCTCTATAAAAGGTTTTAGTCTAAAAAAGATGTGCTAAAGAGGGTCTTATAACCTTTTTCTTGTATTACTTACTGATTGTATAAGCTAAAGTTCTCACTTACTGTTAAAGAGAAAAACAAGCCAAATAGATTATTTAGCTTTACTATATAAGATAGAAAAATTTATTGAGAAACAGATAAACCTTAGCCAGAGAACTAGAATAATAAGAACCACTAATAAGAGAATCAAAATTCAGTTACTTGAATAAAAAGTGATAATTCTCCTGGGAAAGAAATTTAGACTATACTCATCTAATATGATCAAATTATAGAAAATTACAGTAGCATGCTCTAGTGTAAATTTCAGTTATTCTAGTACTTAGAATATAGTAAATTCTAGGTAGACTCTATTCTCACTATTAATATATAGTAGATACTCTATATTATAAAAGAGTACATACAAGGTGCAGGCATGAAAAAGTAGTACAGAGCAGGGATGGGGTGGGTTGATTTTGGAAAAAATTGTGGTACACTGCAACCAAACCCCCCTTCCCTTCTAATAGAAAATTGTTACAATCTGGGAGTGAAGAACCTCTTACACCATAACCTTTTACCATATAGTATTCAAATTCAAATGCTAAGTTTTTTGACCATCACCAATAGATGAGAGAAAAAAATACACAATAGTATAGCAGATATATGTAATGTCAAAATGTAGATGCAAGAAAATATGATTTTGGGAATAAGCTATGAGTCCTTCTAACTTGGTTGAATGAGGTCAGCATTAAATAAAATACTAGTTTAAAGGTTTGGGCAAAATCCCCAACAAGCACTTATAATATTTGTTTTGATGCCAAATGTGCTAAAAGAGAGGTTATTTATATTACTTACTAAGATTTTCCTTTATTAGTTGCATAGTCAGGGAGGAAACAGTTATTCTCAGAATGTTTTTTTCTCAAGTGTACCACTGCTACTGAAATATTAGTTATGCAGCGTACCACTTTTTTATGCCTGTATCTTGTATGCTATAGAGTAATATTCAAATAGAAATATTATCTACTTAAAGATAGTTAGTGATATACTAAGTTTATTCAGAATTTTCTATAGTAGAAGTAACTTTTAAATAGTTAGTTAATATATATCTTGAAAAAATAAGCAAGGTAGTTGTTGTAATAATAGTCAGTTATAATATAAATAAGGAAGAGACTGGCTAGAGTAAAGGTAAAAGAGGTATAATATTATAAGTAAAGGACAATCTTTTGATAAAAGATAAAACAATCTGGTCTTTTGGTAAGTTCATAAGTCTACAGAAATAAGGCCTAGAAAATAAATTAATAAACAGTTACAATAAATAAAAGCTTACTAGTTTACCTGAAAGAAAAATAAAATAAAGAATAGATTTATAGTGTAACTCTAGAGTTAGGAATTAGTGTTAGAAAGTTCAATAGAAATAATAGTATGCAAAAGGTATACTATTGAACTGTAACTTGAAGTAAGTACAAGAAGAAACATCTAAGGCCCTGTTTGGTTGCGCTGGGCTCATTCTATTTTTATATACAAACGACCGTTGCTCTTCCATTTCAAAATGGAGGAACTAAATAGCTGTTTGGCAATAGTAAAAGGCATTGACCTTCCATTTCAGATATAGCCCTAACATAATGGTTGCTATGTAGTAACATCATAATATCATATAAATAATTGAATTGTTACGGGGTAACTAACTGAAAGGAATAGTGGGAGCCAGGCCGTATAGTATTTGAGATAATAGAGGGAAGTCAGAACGGCTCAAGTAATGATGGTTCAATAAAGGTAAGGTAATAAAGTAGAAGTTCTGGAATTTTAAACTCAATAGCTTGTTATATTGTTAAGATCTCTTTTCCATTACTTGATTTTCTCAAACTCCGGGGAATAGCCCTTACTACTTATACTAAATTCTCGCTACTTCCTGTTTCCTAACAATCATGTATCTTTCTAAGATTTCAGCTTCGTCAAAGGAAGTGTGAACACTGTTTGACCCTGAATAATTGCCCCACTCGAACTCAGAGAACTCCTGACATCTATTTCATCTGAGGGTGTCCCCACTCCACCAGTAGATAGTCTTTGATCTCTTCATCCTAATAGACTAAGTTCATATATATGGTCGCAATACCAATATACCAATAGTCTTTTATCATGAACTATTGAGTAATCAGTTCGAATAGCCAGATAATAACACATAATGCATAATATGCATATGCACCAGATAAGGAAAAATTATTCTCACTTTATCTTTCCAATCAGTAATCAGCTTCATGGAATGTGAGCTCTTCCGGTATTCTGAGTAGTTAACATAGATGCCTCTAGTTGCTCCTACCACGGTGAGTTGAGGTTGGACATACGCTTCTTCATTACAGTGGTGCAGCTTCTACTAATAATACTAGCGAGCTATTCTCATGTGTATAATCATCAGCAAAAAAAAGTTCTCCCTCATGTATTACCTACATATCTCCATGTATCTGCTAGTAATACCACCTCCCCCAGTCCCTCTTGTCCCTCATTCATTTACCGCCTTTCCTAAAGACCCAACAGGCCTTCTGAAAGCCCCATACATGGCTTCGGCGCTATTTATCATTCTCTTTTGCAGGTGGCCCCTAGCTTGCTCCACTAGCGAGGAGGTCTTGCTTAACTGACCCCTGTTTCTTTTTGCATTTCCATGATCCAGGCCATTTTGGCTGTTATGCGTCCGCTTTGTACCTGGGCGCGTCCGGAACAACCTTGCCTATCTCAGCGCCCCATCATGCCCTTAGCGCTCTCCCTCCCCCTTGATTTCTCCGTTATAGATTTCGTCCCCCTGGGGATGTTCTTCATATCATAACATGCACTATCTACCCCTGGTGCGCATCCAGAAAAACCTCGTCTCCCTCAGCATCCCATATCACACTTTGTTCTCTCTCTTGCCCTTGATTTCTCCGTTATGGATCTCGTCCTCCTGGGGACCTTCTTCATGTCATAACATGCACTCTCTACACCTGGTGAGCGTCAGGAACAACCTCGTCTCTCTCAGTATCCCATATCGCACTTTGCTCTCTCTCTCTTCCCCTTGATTTCTCTGTTATGGATTTCGTCCCCTGGGGGACGTTCTTCAGGTCATAACATCTACTCTCTACCCCTGGACCGGCCCTACACACCCTTCTATTTCTAAAGTATGCGTGCCAAATCTGTTTTATTTCACTAAAGCCCGTATCTTTTGTGCCTCCTCTCGTCCTTCTCCTGATATTCATGATTTGCTTTGCCATTCTATACCACTCCTATTTGTCGTCTCGGTTAGTTTACCATCAATATCCTTAGGTGTCTCAAAATGCACCGCTACGCGTCCCCTTCATACTATTTTTTATTTCTTTCTTTCTACTGTAAAGTTTTTAATAAATTCTATTAAATGTTTCTAAATCAATCCTACTATTTACATACCAGCTGTTGTTATACGTACCACTAGTCTCGGGTACTAAATTCACCATGCCCATGATCCGTTTGATACTAATGACTAACTCGGTTGTTCCATTTGGGCCTTTCGCTGTCCCCAAAGTAACGGTAACAAGTCCCGTTATATCGCTGAGCTTCCCCGAGTTCTCAATCTATAGTCAATCTACTAATACCAGTCTAGCTACTAAACCCGTTCTTGGGTCTCGAACGTTCATTATCGAAACCAAGTGGGCTGAATAACAGCCTTTTAGTGCTCCATAAATACTTCTATTACCCGAATCCACCCATATCCAATCATTCCTACTCTGTCCTATTGACCTCCAACGCTGGATTCCAGTACACCGAAGAATGTACCAAGTGACCTCTCTCTCATACTGAAAGTTCTCTACCGGGACACGTAAAAGCCGACATATCTCAACTGGAAACTGTTTAACTGAATCCACATCAAAATGTTGGCTCACAGAAGACTTCCGTCGATAATAATCGATTAAAAGGTCCAGAAAATTTCTCAAACTCTGGTAGAGCTGGGAAATGGTTTCCACAGTTGGTGTAAAACCTATTGGTTGTTTAGTCACTGAACTGACTTGCTATTTGTGCTGTTTGTCGCGTACTTCATCTCGAATCGGACACGATAGATCCGCTTCGATATTCATTTCATGAATTTTAAAGCTGTTAAGTCTAGAATATAATTGTAGTATTTGTTGGCTTGCATCGTTTTTATTTGACCACTGATAGCCCTACTTGATTATTGTATTGTGACTTGTTTCACCGGACTCGGTAGAATACATTTGAATGTTCCTAAGCGCCGTATATGATCCCCGAAGTGACTCAACAGATGTATCTTAATAAAGTTAAAGTCTACATCCATATCATATATATCTGCAACAATTCCTTCTAAATCGTGACGTTGCTCATCCGCAATGCGACCTCTTTTGGCAAATGTAGCCCACAAAAGGTGGTGTTGATTGAGTACTTCACTATGCTCACCTTGAATTCTAGCTGTGACCTCTCTCACTTTCCTGGCAGTAGACCTATCCTTTCGGTACTCCTTAAAAACGACTTTGTGAGCATGAAAGGGCTTAAGGAACTGGATGAGGTATTGAATCGTCTCATTGGTATGGCTTGTATATTGTGACATTAGAGTAAAGTCGACAATCGACCAGACACAGGTTAGAGTTTTGGTGAAAATAGGACGTTCTGCGGCACTCAGACGATGTAGGGAGACTGCAAAACATGGTAGTATCACTTTAACCAGATTCTTCATCTCTTTTCCGGTTCACTGAAAGATTCAACTGTACTCTTTGTTCGGCGCGGAATAGTCAGGATAAACATCTAAACTCTTCCTGATAGCATCGAATGCTTGTAGCCATTTGTATTTCTTTAGAAATCTGATAACCCATTTCATAAGGTGTGTTTCGAATATTCCCAGGTATACGACATGGAGAATATCTGGTTTGGGCAGGTCAGATTGCTGAACGTTCGGAAGCCCCCAATAGATGCTAGGAAGCAATTTGAAACCACAATCTGTTAGTTATTGCTTGGCCTGCTGGTCGTTTTCACAGTATTTGTTGAAGAGATGTTGCGATTTCCTATAATCTCGTCTGGCTGCAGAAAGTCTCAAATGGGACCCTGGCCGTTCTGGTCGAACGTCACAGACAGCGCACTGATTTTGTTGAATACTGTGAAATATTACATTTTCCAAGTGATCCGTAATCTACGCTGAGAGGCGTAAGAAACACAATCGGACCTTTCCATCAGTGCATTCAACCTCAAGTTCAGAGTTCCCTAGTGCAACAATTGGTGCAAAGATCGCTTCCATCAAATCACAAAGAATCTCATTTTGGACCTGCCTTTGCCATGCATCTCTTGCTGCTACGCCCAGCATCTTTGGGGGGACGGGTAAAAGCACCAAAAGAGCGGTTGCATGTTTTGAGAGTTTATTCTGTGTACTCAATAGGATATTTCCAATTGTCATGTAGATTGGCCAGGCTTTCTTATCTCCTGAGAAATTGGTCAAATAAGTAAGGTCTGAGGAACATATGATTGATACGAGTGTTGCTCCATCTGGTAATTCATCCTTTGCAGGCTGTTAATTTTGTATCCTAGTAAACGGTATGAAAGGGCTCTAGAACGTCGTATTTGAACATACCTGTATCTCCCACCACCAATCAGCGGTATGCATCTCCGAATAAACTCTCTGAGGTGGTTCTTCGCTATTCCATTTCTTCACAGGGATGTAAACTAAATCTTGAGCAAAACATCTTTGATCAAGTAAATATTTAGCACAATCAATAGGATTGCTGAAAAAGAATTTCTGTGTTACGAAAGCTTTGTCTGGTCCTTTCTCGTCTGAAATTTCCTACTTTCGGTTAGAATAGGACGTTGTAGGGTCCATTTACTTACAGCTTCGCTAAACAATACAAACCCCTCTTTCCAGCTCTTCATTCCCATACTTGATTCCAACTGATTAATGACATTAAGGAGCTGATAAGCAGAGTTAATATTACTGCCCTAAGGCTCCAAGTCCTTCTTGAAATATATATCCATGTGATCCTTTGGTACCTTTGCTTAAACAAACCACTGAGCAAGCTCAAAGTCCTTCTTGCTTCTGAATGGTGACCATATCTCATCTGCAGATCTTTCAGGCTGTACAACGTCCCGTAGTAACCTTCTCGTAGTGGGGTGCATCATCAGTATCGATAGTCTAACCAATGGTGTACTTTCCTCAGTATCTGAATAATTAAGACTTTCCATCTCCGAATCGGCAGCGTTTACGTAGAGATCGAACTCATTTGCTTCAATATTCGTTTCAGCCTTACTAAATTCTTCCCCAAGTAGATTGGAGGTTAGGTCAGAGTCGGCAGGCTGGGGGATTCGTGCATGCCATTCTTCGTCGCAAATAGGCTGTACAAAGTCAAAATGCGCTGTTTCCATATGCTTCTGGTACCATGTACTTGACTTGTATTTTCTTCTGCAGTCCGGGCATTGAGACTCTTGTACCATTCTACAAGGAATTAGATTTGATACATAGCACAAAAGAGACGCGAAAATCAAACTTACTTTTCGAGACTGATTTCACTGTCCTTGAACACGTGTAGTAATTGAATAACTAGTTCTTGACCGGAACTATGCTATAGATAGATGTTATTGTACGCAAAAAGGTGCAAATAGGATCAAATTCGGCGTCACACCGTCTTTTCAGTAAATTCGAGATATTTCAAGGGATAGAAAAAATATGAGAACTTGAAAAACTTTCAAGGTGTATTGTGTGGCCTGTTTGTAACTCAAAGGCCAACTGTTGGGGTCGGTCTCACCTTCCCCTGAGCAGGATTGTACTAGTACTCGTACTTGAATGATGTTCTGTGGCTTAAAACTCCCTTTTCACATTAGCTTTCAGATTAAATCCAGGTAGGGCATTAGAAGTCCTATGGGCATGAACATGAACAACGGCCCAGGGCTACAACAGACTTCTACACATCGGGAGAAGAACTTACTTAACACTTATATCTACGAGTACTTTTTAAATAATGATAAGCAACGTGAATTATACCCTAAACCTCTGGTGTGCTTTATTCGGCATATTCCAGACTTTGAGAGGGCCAAACCTAATAGCAAGCCCTCATCTACCATACCCTAATATTACTTATCCGAACCCATATCAAGAAAGCAGGGGTAGTCACAAGCCTTCCTATTATATCGTTGTACCTTAAGCACTCTTGTAAAGCTTGTTCATGTTTGTTCAACCAACCTTTTCAAGTGGACAAGCTTACCTTGTTACATGTTTGCCTTATGGCAAATGGACTTCTGTACTTTTTTGTACAGGCACAGAAGGACGTTCTACGTTCAAGTTGGGACGTTTAACAGTCTCTTTCAAACTGGTCTGAGTTGTTAGAACTCTTGATACTATGACAAACAGCTTGAATAGTACGCTCTTCCTTATATAAACCCCTCGCTACCCCGGGATTTTCCTTCTCCATATCAGCAAAAAAACAGCCTACCCCCTGTGCCTCATGTCATTGAGTTTTATGTTTTGGCAAATTGTGAGTCCTATGATAGTGATATTAAAAATCCCGTTAGTTTGACTAAAGAAGATGATATTAATTCTGTTTTCTGCAAAATATGAGCAATTTTTATTAAGAACTCACAGACCTTTTACATACCAAAGTTGAGAAATTTGAGTTCATAACATATAACTTTGTAATGTAAAATGTCTATGAGATATTGATAAAAATAGCTCATATTTTGCTAAAATTAAGATTTGTATCTGATCATTAGGGGACACAATCAGAAGCATCATGATTAACCGGGGTCACTCGCCATTAGCCAAAACATAAAACTCAACCTCATAGCTCACCGTGGAGCACAATAGACAGACTTTTTTTTTGCTGATGCACTTCTTCATTACCTTCTAATCAATCTACAGCTTCTCATCGTCATTCTTAGTCCCACAAAAGCAACTTTTCCCTTCACAACGATATGTTATATAAACGAGAGCTGTTTTCCGCGATTATACAATCTCACTCACATTTCATACCAACTATACTGGTAAGTCTTATCCGCAGTTCCTAACGTCCGAAATCAGCCATTCTCAGGCCTTTCGTAGGCTAGACTGATTTATATCCATAGAATACCAGTAACTTACTCTTAATTGAAGCGAAGCTTTCGATCGCTTCTACCTCCTAAAAGTAAGTTTGTGCCACAATTCGTCCCATTCCTTCCTTCCTCGGCCTTCTAGAGATACCAACCCGAGGCCTGGTCTTTCTCACTTCCTTCTGGGGCACTGTTACAATCCTCTTCCCTTCGGGCGATACTTGCAGTAGGTAACCCTCTTCTTGATAGTGATCGCACTATTTTAAGTTCGAACGAACAACGACAGCTGAGTATACAGACTCCTGTCTGGTATGATATATCGCTAAACTCTTGAGAGACACAATAGTCTCGGTTCGGTAATGCAGAGTATAAAGATAAAAGTATATTGTAGAAACATAACTTAGATAGTTGCTGTAACTGGTACAGGTTACTGGTTTGGTTTTGAGTATCATTTGATACTCTATATATTTTATGTTTGGTTTTGAGTATCGTTTGATACTTTATATGTTTTATGTTTGGTTTTGAGTATCGTTTGATACTTTATATATTTTATGTTTGGTTTTGAGTATTGATTGATATTTTATATGTTTTATGTTTGGTTTTGAGTATCGCTTGATACTTTATATGTTTTATGTTTTGTATCAGGATATCGATGTGATACCTGATTTGTTTATGTAATGTTTTAAGGGTGCCATTTTGGAAGCCTTATGGTTAGTTTGTTACAAGGCTCTGGTAGCCTGATAAGTGTATTTAAGACCTGCTATTCTCCGGACTTAGAGAAAGTAGACTTTGACAGACAAAGTTTTCAATATACTTGGTTGAACAGTTACTTCTTCAGTTCGCTTCGAGAATCTTTAGTATTTCAAGTTGGTCTACCAAACACCTACTATTTGGAACTACTTAGTAGTTACGATATAGTAAGAAGTTTGTTACAACAACCTCGTCCAAGCCTCTGGTACTTAGTCTCACTAGATAGCGCACCTTACTATAGACCTAGTATTGTTACCCTCATAGCATACGGTACCACCCCGTGGGGCCGTTACAATGACTTCAAGAACTCTAAACTAAGAGGCTATTTTTTTTATTTTTTTATATCATGGGCTTTGATTATCAACTACGGGGTACAAAGGCTACGTGCAGTGTTAGCTATGGTAAGGAAAAACCCCCTGTGTAAAGAAATCCTCCTCGGTCCACCGGAAAAAACTATCATCCCAAGTGCCTCTAGTATGGAACCAACCGCGCGATCCCGCCGCGAAGACAAAAAACCCCTATCGGCTAAGTAGACAACAGAAATAATTCACCAACACAACAAGCAGGAGACAACAGGAAAACCAGACCCGAAAACCCCTCCTCTTTTAAAACAAAGTAAGAAAAGAAACCTCGTTTATATCCCGAGTGCTCTCACAGAAACCCGACCGTGAAAATTGAGCCTAAAACTACAGAACACAGAACGGGGGGACAGTAAAGGCAAAAAGCAAGCAAATCTATCATATTACTCCGTAGCCCAAGGTGTTGACATCGTCCAAGGAGGAAGTACAAGACCATGACCGAACGTAACCAAGAGGTGTGACCGAGCCCGCCACCAGGGATGGGTGGTACGGTTTGGCAGTGGGATGCCAGCCAATGAGAGGATATTTAGCTGTAACCGAGTCATGGGACGAAACCAAGTGGTGGAGAGGAGGGGTAGACCCAAGTATCGTAGGAACTAGCAGAAACATGTGCGTGTCTGACTAGGCAGCCTCGAGAGAAACGTAATCGAAGAGAGTAGAGAAATCGACCGTGGCCTGATGAAGAGTTTTCTCTTACTGCGAACCGTGATCCCAGCCGTCTGTAACATGGACATGAGGGTGTTGCCGACCGGGCAAATGTTAAGCGAGAAAGCAAAACAAAAGTGAAGATGAGGATGGGACAGGCCCTAGGAAACGGGTGTCCAAGCCCGAGTCCATCATAGGGGGGGGGCGCAGGTCACTGAGAGTGCGTTGGAGAAAGGATAGATCCGAGGATGATTTCTCGTGGTGTTGAGATTTCAATCGCCGGGTGTGTAGAAGAGATAGTTCGTGCTCAACTAAGAGGTCTTTTTTTTATTTTTTATTTTTTTGTATCATGCTTTCATTGTTTTAAGGTACAAAAAGCTTCATGTAGCGGTGGCTATGGAAAAAACAAAACCTATAAGCAAAAACACACAACAAAAGAAATAATTTCCCATGCTCTGAGTACTAAGTAGTGAGGCTAAAAACCCCTGGCCTCATCTGTCAAAAACATAACTAATAACGGGAACTTTCAACATGCTTTGCAAACTCTAAAAACCTACAATGGAAGAACAAAGCTTGCAGAACTCATGGGTAGTAGGTTGGGGGAGAGGAGGGGCTGTCTGTGAGACGGGATTTCAAAGGGCCGGGGGAAAGTTATGGGGGGGGGGGACTCGGTGGGCGGAAACCTGGTTTGAGGGTCTAGGATGAAACATCAGAGGGCTGAGACGGAGGGGGTGAGGTTCCAAATTGGGCTCTCGGGCGAGAGGCTTTCGACCGTACTTAGGTGTCGGTGTCTGGCGTCAGCTCTGACTGGACAGTGTAGGACGGCATGTTCGAAGCTTTCTGGGGCTTCTGAACACAGGGGGCAGGTGGATGAGCAGTCGGGGTCGTCGCGCCAGGTGGGGTGGGCTAGGAGGTAGCTTTTCCCTGAAAGCATTTGATGAATGCGGCTCGCGGCGAACTTGTTGAGACCCATGAATGGGTGGGGTGTCAAGGAGGTGTGGTATGGGTCGTAGGGTGGGGCTGGGAGGGACTCCTCCCAGTGTTGAAGGAGAAAGGTGCGGGCCCTCATCCTGAGGGTGGTGTAGGTTCGGGCTATGAGGGTGGGGGGGGGATCTCCTCTGTCGCAGGGAGGGTGGTTTTCGCAATCTGAGGGAAGTGTGGGAACCCCTGTGACAGGGGGAAGGCAATGTGAGTGAGTTCATTGATGGGAAGGTGTCTCCTTGTGGGGGGAGAGTGTACCGGGGTTCGCCAGTTGAGGGGCCGGTACATGGGTGCTAGGTTGGCGGTCAATGGCTGGCAGATGTCGAGGGCTCTGAACTTCGACAGAGAGGGGAATGTGAGGGGGAGGCGAGCAGCTGCCAGGTTCAGGAAGGGAGGCGAACAGCAGACCCTGAGCACTGCGGTGCATCTCTTGCATCTGCAGTATGGACCGAGGGGGGGGAGGCAGGATTCTCTAGCCAGTATAGGGATGGGGGTGGCGAAGAAGCAGTTGGTGGTCCACCATTGGACCCTGTGCCAGAAGGTGTTCATGCGGTTGATTGACCAGGTATTTGGGACGAGGAGGTCCATCCAGTAGGTGAGGATTGGGAGTACAAGTCCCATGGCGAGGTGGTGTGTGAGAACAGGACGGACTCCCGCCCCGGGTGAAGCGACCCTCCTCAGGAAGGCGAAGGCTGCATTGGCCAGAGCAAGGCGTCTCTCAAAGTGGTGGATGGAGTTAATGGGAGGGGAAAACCAGTAGCCGAGCCACCTTACCACTTGTGAGGGGCGGAAAATCTGGTCGTTGAAGGTGACGGGATGGTTGGATGTGGTGGTGCCCCTCTGGCTCGGGACATGACTATGCGATAGCATGTCATTCCTTTGTTATGATTGGTTTATTTTTTGACATGACTCATGAGTGTGGTCGTAGGATTATGACTTTCGCACATGACTCATAGTTATGAGTCATGGGTTTTACCCATGTGAGGCAAGTTGTGCACATGATATATTTATTGTGTTTTGATTGGTTTATTAAGTATTACGCAGTAACTCATAGGAGTCAATGGATGGATTTTACACTATGACTCACTATGAGTCATAGGAGCGCATGACGCGAAGGATGAGTCATGGGTTGTGGGAAGAACAGGTATAAATAGAGGACCCTTATAGCCTCTTGGTTGACACACGAACCATCTCCTCAACATCTCCGGCGATTGAAATCTCAACACCACGAGAAATCATCGTCAACATCCTTTCTCCAACGCACTCTTAGTGAGCTGCACCCCCCCCCTATGATAGATTCGGACTTGGGCACCCGTTTCTTAGGGCCTGTCCCATCCACCCTTTCGCTTTTGTTTTGCGTCTTCGCTTAGCACTTGCATGGTCGGCAACACCCTCGCGTCCATGTTACAGATGGCTGGGATCACGGTTCGCAGTAAGAGAAAGCTTTTCATCAGGCTACGGTCGATTTCTCTACTCTCTTCGATTACGTTTCGCTCGAGGCTGCCTAGTCAGACACGCACACGTTTCCAATAGTTCCTACGATACTTGGGACTACCCCTCCTCTCCTCCGCTCGGTTCCGTCCCGTGGCTCGGTTACAGCCAAACATCCGCTCATTAGCTGGCATTCTTACTGCCACTTCCCCTGGGTCAACCCCCTCCCCCGTGGCTCAGCTCGGCCACAGCCCTCGGTTACGCTCGACCATGGTATTGCAGTGCCTCCTTGGGCGATGTCAACGCCTTGGGTTACGGAGTAATGTGATGGATTTGCTTGGTTTTAGCTTTTACTGTTCCCCCGTTCTGTGTTCTGTAGTTTTGGCTGAATTTTCACGGTCGGGTTTCTGTCAGAGTACTCTGGGATATTAATGTGGTTTCGTTTGTTTTATGTCAAGGGGGAGTTTTCGGGTCCGGTTTTCCTGTTGTCTCCTGCCTGTCGTGTTGGTGATTTATTTCTGTTGTCTACTTAGCCGATAGGGGTTTTTTGTCTTCGCGGCGGGATTCTGCGATTGGTTCCATACCAGAGGGACTTGGGATGATGGTTTTTTCCGGTGGTCCGAGGTGGATTTCTTTACACAGGGGGTTTTTCCTTACCATAGCTAGTGCTGCACGTAGCCTTTGTACCCCGTAGTTGATAAATCAAAGCGCATGATATAAAAAAAAAAAAGAAAAAAAAGCCTCTTGGTTGACACGCTCTGCGCCCCCTATTTTCCTGACCATAAATCTTTACAACACCATAGTTTCTAGTGTACGATCCCCACCCACACCTTTCTCCAACATCATTCGGGCCCTCGGCCCCTTCAGTCACTATGGATCCTCTCGGTCCCCCCATCTCGCTCTTTCAGCCCCACTCCGGGCCCCCATCTGCTACCCCCTCCACCACTGAGATCTCTCCTGACGCTCGTTTCCTAGCCTCGCTTTTCTCTCGCACCCCTTCCCTGATCAGCTTCACTCCTGAGCAGCTCCCTTCATTGTCCCCCCAGGAGTGCGATAATTTTTCTATCGCTGAAAGTTCTCTCATCCCCCTGGTATGTGCCTCCCTCCACGCGGTTAATTCACTCGGCTCCCAATTGGAGGAGCTCCGCACCACAGTTCACGACCTGCAGTCCCAGGTCGCCAACGCCTCCCCGAACGAGCAACTCCGGGAAATCCGAAAGGCCATTCGTGACCTGTCACATTGCATGGCCACCCCCCACTCTGCAGGAGCACCCCAGATAGGGAGTCGCCCCCTGCCCCCCCTCCTCCTCCTTCCTCCCCCTCTGGCCCCGCCGGCCCGTCCTACGTGCCCCCTCCCATAGGCTCTGCCCCCCCCCCTCCCCGTGCCCCCCCACAGGCAAAATCATACGCCCAGGTTATCCATGGTGGTACCTTGGAGTTCGACACCACGGTTAGGTCTAACATGGCCAAAGTCAAAGCGAAGGGCAAGAACTCTCCCTCTAGCACCTCTGCGAATAAGGTTGCGGCTGCTGCGCATGACGCCTCCCAGAAGGGTCCTACCCCCCTCCCAAGTGCTGCCAGAAGGTTTTTTCGCCCTCCGTTCGTCTCAGTGCCCCCACCCCCAGGAATCCTCTATTCATGTTCGTTTTCCCGACATCGCTGCCTCTGTCCTCCGGGAAGCCGGCTCTGAACTGCCCAAGTCATTCAGGGCCTCGGTTAGCCCTAAGGGGGCTGTCTCCCTCACTGTTGCTGATCCCTTGATTCCCGCCTCGAGCTATGCTCCCTTCTTTGATACTTTCGCGGCCAGGCTTAATCCATCTTTTCCCGTGAACGACAATCCATCGGAGCACTTCCGGTACGCCCCCACTGACGTCCAATTCGCCATCCACGGTATACCCATGGACGCCCATCCCGATACAGATGAAGAACTCCATCTCCTCCTTCTTGCCGGCATTGACAACGCCAAAAATCTTATCATAACCCGCTCCCGCTTTTTGAATGCTGACCGTGCCTCCAGGACTGATGGGAAGAAGGCCTTCTCTGTGGTCGTCCACGTCCCCGCGGACCTAGCATGGCGGATGACTGACCCTCCCCGTATCCTCCTCTTTGGCAACAATCACGAAGTCAAAAGAGCCTACTCTACCAACGCCCCAAGCCAGTGCTACAACTGCTGGAAGTTCGGCCACCTAAAACCCCTCTGCAAGGAGTCTACTGTCTGTCAGCTGTGTGGCGGTCCCCATTCAAAAGCGGACCATCGCTTCTCCAACCCCACTTGTCCCAAGGAAGGGAATGTCTGGCCCATCCTTGGATGCTGTATTGCTTCCCCGGCCAGATGCCCTAACTGCCATGGTCCTCACTCAGCCAGGGACAGAGACTGTCCTGAGCGCCCTCCCGCCAGCCCCTCCCCGATGCCTCCGCCAGTTGACTCAGACGCGATGGATATGTCTGGATCTTCTTTCCCCCCCCCTGCTCCAGCTTCAAGTACCCCCGAACCACGCCTTGCTCCGTCAGGCGCCGACCCCTTGGTTACCCCGAGACCTCTCGCCTTCGTGCCGCCCCTCCGCTCCTCCTCTAGGACTGGCCAACCACTCCCCGATGTGGTCCCTAGCCCCTCCCCCGCCCCTAGAGACACCTCAGTCTCGCGCCGGTAAATGTCTCACACCTCCAGTGACCGCCTAAGGGGGCCGGCCCCCCCTCGTTCCTTACATCTTGTTCAACACAACTGCTTAGGGAGCTGGAATGTGTTTCTTTTCTTGTTTAATTCTTTTAATGAAACTTCTAACTACCCATCCGTCGTGGCCCTTCAAGACCCTCCTTTTTGGAGGGGTCGTCTTCCTAGCTTTCAAGGTTTTGAGAGCTTTTTTCCTGTTTTTTCCTCCCCTAAACCCAAGGTTGCTTTTTATGTTTCGTTGGCTTTTCAACAAGAAGTCTCTGTCCTCCCCGTCTCCACGGATAGGTCCGATGTGTTTTCGCTTGATGTGTTTGCTAAAGACTTGTTTGGGGTGGGTTTTCTTTCGTTTCGCATTTTGAATTTGTATAACCCTCCGTCCAAGAACCGGGGTACGGTTGCCATCCCGCCCCTTTTGGCCTTTCCTGTTCTTTCAACTCCCCTCCTGGTGGTGGGAGATTTTAACCTTTACTACCCCCTCGCAGATCCCTCCCGCTACCACTCCTCGACGGAGTTGGCCCTATCGTTTCCCTTTTTTCAGAGAGCTTCCGAATTAGGGTTCTCCCTGTTAAACACCCCGGGTGTGTTTACAAGGTTTCCTTTTGGAGGTTCCTCCAGAGCTTCTGTTATTGATTTTGCGTTTGCGTCCCCTTTACTTCGCTCCTTTGTTCAGGGCTGGGACACTTCCCTGCCTTCTACAGGCTCAGATCATGTTCCAATTTCCATTCTTTTACAGCATCCGAGGCTGCACCCCCCCGTCCCGGCTCCCAACTGGGCTTTGACAGACTGGGACGCCCTTTCCCCCCCCTGACTGACCTTGAAATTCCCCCGCTCGCTGCTGACCCCCCTCGTGCTGCTCTCGAGTCCTGGTTTGACTCATCGCTTCGCTCGGTGACCTCTCTGCTGATCAGCCACACTCCGCTCTCTCGTCCCTCAAACAAGTCCAAGCCCTGGTGGTCCCCCCTTTTGTCCCTCCTACGGCGGGAATATCACTCTGCATCCCGCAAGGCGAGGACTTCTCTCTCCCCGCAAGACAGACTGGCGGCCAGGCTCTCAAAAAACGGGTACTTTAAGGCTATCAAAGGCGCTAAGAACTCCCATTGGAGGTCCCTCCTGGCTGACGCCACCCCCCGCTCCATCTGGACGGTCAAGAAGTTTTCCCTAGGCTGGCCAGTCTCTCGCTTCCCTTCCTTACCGGACGCCGTCACCCCGACGGACATCAACTCCTCCCTCCTGGCCCATTTCTTCCCTGAAAAACTAGCTCCTTCGCTGCCCGCTAGACTTCTCGCCTTCGACGACGCCCCTCCTCTGACTTCAGAGGAAGTCTCCTCGGCTTTATCGAAATGTTCTCCATCCTCCGCTCCTGGCCCCGATACTATCCCCTATGCTGTGTGGAAGGCCCTCTACAAAAGCCACCCTCACATCCTCACCGCCCTCCTGTCCCCGCTTTTGGCGTATGACCACTATCCTGTCTCCCTCAAGCGTGCCCATGGTGTCATCTTGGATAAGCCCAGCAAGGCCTCCTACGACTCCCCTGCTTCCTTCCGCATCATTGTTCTGCTGGAAACCGATTCCAAGATCCTCGAGAGAATTGTTGCCTCTCGCCTATCCGCCGTGGCCCGGTTTCAGGGTCTCTTGTCACCCAATCAGTGTGGCTCTCTCCCTACCCTCTCCTCCTTCGACGCCTGCGCCGTAATGGTTCACTCTGTCCGCACCCTCCAAAGGTCTTGTAGGAAGGTTTCTTCCCTCTTCCTGGACATCAAGGGCGGTTTCGACAACGTTGATGCCTCAATCCTCTGCTCCCTCCTTTGAAGGAAGGGGGTAAACCGTTATTTAATTTCTTGGGTTTTTTCCCTTTTAACTGACAGGAGGTGCTGCTTGTTGTTTCAGGGGTCTCCTAAGATTTTTTCTTCTGTTACTGTTGGAACCCTGCAAGGGTCTCCTATTTCTCCTTTGTTGTTTGTAATTTATGTTTCTTGTTTACATGTTGAGATTCCGAGGGTAGTTATTTTGTCTTATGTTGATGATTTTGCTATAACTGTTGCTTCTTCTTCATACCGCACCAATGTCAGGCTACTTCAGAGGACCTTCGGGGTCATGAGGGCGAAAGCCATGGCGGTTAAGGTCGGTTTTTCCATTCCCAAAACGGAGCTCATCCACTGGCGCACCCCCAAGCAAAGGGACCCACCAGACGAACCCTCCCCCCCCTCAATTGCCCTAGATGGTCAAGTTTTCTTTCCTGCAGGTCAGCTTCGCTGGCTGGGTTACTGGTTTCTCCCAAACATATCTTCCACAGCTCATTTTTCTAGACGACTTGCCCTCTCCCAGTCCGCCTTCGCGGCGGTCAGGAGGCTTTCGGGGTTTGGTGCTGGGGTCTCCCCCCACCTCTGCCACAGGCTGGCTTACTCGCTTATTTTCCCTATTCTTTCGTATGGGGCCGATCTTTTTGTCCCCACCAAGGGGCTCCTCCACATTATGGATGTTCACTGGCATCACGTCCTGAGATGGGACACAAACTGCTTTAGGTCTACTCCGATTCCCATACTTGCGGCCGAGGCTGCCCTCCCCCCTCTATCTGTTTTACTTGCTCATAAACGCCGTATGGCAGCGCTCCGCCTCTGCTGTTCCCCCCCTACCATTAACCCAGCCGCGGCCCGCCTCCCTCCCTCCTTTCCCTCAGTACGAAACCGCATCCTTTTATGGGCCTCAGCAAGTTTATGGCCGGCCGAATTCACCAAATGCGCGCCCAGAAGAGCTACCTGGCCGCCCACCCCTCCTGGTCCCAACCTGATCTCTCTCCTCTTTGCACCTTGTGCGAAGAGGAAGATGAGACTTTCAGCCACGCCATCCTTTGTTGCGAAGCCAAAGCGGTGCCCAGGGCCCTCC
Source organism: Tuber borchii (assembly GCA_003070745.1). Lineage (NCBI taxonomy): Eukaryota > Fungi > Ascomycota > Pezizomycetes > Pezizales > Tuberaceae > Tuber > Tuber borchii. Next base: position 49,230 of record NESQ01000478.1, read on the forward strand.
ACCTCCAAGGTGTGCTCTCGGTCGGGGAAGACTCCCCACTTTGGTCCTCCGCCCAACCCTTACTCGGGCTTGCCTCTTTCATCAACGAGACGCGCACCAATTTCCCCCCATCGATGGCCTCCTGTGGCACCGTTTCCTCAAGTTCAGTGGATTTTCCTTCTTCCCCTATAGGCGGGGGTTTTACTTTGTTATTTGTTTTGGAATTAAGGTTTTCTTTACGCCATAGCTAGCGCTGCATGCGAGTTCTTGTACCTTAACAATGAATACATGAGATAAAAAAAAAAAGAAAAAAAAAAAATAGCCTCTTGGTTGAGAGTTCTTTACGCAACCATCTAAGTTATTTTCCTACAATATACTTTTATCTTTATACTCTGCATTACCGGGCCGAGACTATTGTGTCTCTCACGAGCTTAGCGATATATTGTACGAGACAGGAGTCTGTATACTCAGCTGTCATTCTTCGTACGAACTTAAGATAGTGCGATCACTCTCAAGAAGAGGGTTACCTGCTGCAAGTATCGCCCGAAGGGAAGAGGATTGTAACATTTGGTTGCGTCAACATAAGCAGCACTTAACTAGAAACAGAAATAACAGAATCACCACAAGAAGACAATATTGAAGTAGCAGCATTCGATACTGCTGCATTAGGAGAGGCACTCGACCAGACGCTAGGAGAATCAAGGGCAGCATGCCCAGAGACACTAGAATCAGCATAACTGGACGGATCAGAAACAACTACACTACCAGGTGGAACTCGAAGAAACACAATGTCGCTAGCAACAGGAGCAGCAAACATGATCGAGGAATGAACCACAGACCCAGGAAACACCAACAAACAATTACCAGCACTCAATACAGATCAGCAACAATAAATCATTGCGAATCTCACAGGAGGAAATCGAAGACCGAAGATCAAAGAACCAGAGACATTCTCAGGAGATCGAACTAAACTCCTGGGATAGTTGGCATAGCTCAAAGTCTATTTCACGGCTGTGGGATGGACCGAAGGCCATCATACCAACAAAATTCTTTACACCTCAAGCCTCTTAAGAGGAGATGCGGGAGCATGGATAATACTGTATGCTGAAGGACGAATCTCCCAAGAATGGGAAACATGAGAAGCATTTGTGGACGAAGTCAAGGATCAATTTGGGGCCATCGACGTGATGGGAGAAGCAAGACTCAACATACAAAAACTACGACAAGGAAGCAGAACTATGACGCAGTGACAGAAGCAGACCTGGACGATCATACGGCAGGAGAATTTCTACTTGCGGGCATGAACGCCACACTCCAAGAACTATGGGGAACAGATAGTGGCGATTGCGTCAACACGGAAACATTACCCAAAAGGGTAATCAAGAAGGAAACCAAGTTGGTCACTGTCAAACACATACAAAAGAAAGGCAGAACAGAAAAAACAACCTATATTTCGCGAAACCTAAAAGGAACTTTCAGGCAAACAAACAACAACAGCTCGGAAGGAGATCCATATGGACTTGGATGCGACAAGGCGGAAACTGAGACTACACCCTGATGAGTTCAGACGAAGAATAAGGGAAAAACTATGCCTCAAATGTGCAGGGGCAGGATATCAAGTACGAAACTGCCAGAGGCCCAGAGATAGAAGGAACTATACCATGACACCCAGACAAGGGCAATTCCAGAGAAAGGTGGGACCTTGGGCGACCAAGACAGGCATCAAAGAAATAGAAGTCAAGGAGGAGTCCGAGCAATGGGGAAATGATGAAAGTCCCCAGTCAAGTATGGAACTAGGGACAGACCAGAACGAAAACCCATCATCATGGAAAATTATTACGTGGCACTCAACTACATGGAATCACTCGAACGGGAAAACGATCATATCATGATTAAGATACAGCTACACGGAAGACAAGAGTCAGTTACGATAAACGCGATGATTGATTCAGGGGTCACTGAAGACTTTATCGAAGAAGGCATATGCATGAAACATGGAATTACAAAAACAAAGGCCAAGAAATGAAGGGAGATTTACCTCACGGATGGACAACCAAGCGCTATGGGTCCAGTTACCCATTTGGCGAAAGTACCTATGGACATCAACAGCCATAGGGAATTGGCAACTTTTCAAGTGGCAAATCTTCAAAACCATGAAACCATCTTAGGGATCCCATGGTTACAAACGCACAATCCCACAATTGATTGAGATCAGAAGAAAATCACATTCAAAAGTGAACGATGTACGACATGGTATCTCAACAGTTCGCCTGTTGCATATGAAGTACTAGAAGATGAGGCTCAGGAGGAAAATCTCTTCACCAAGTACTCAGATTTACGGACCGAATGTCACAAACGGTGACTAGCAGAAGAGGTTTTCACATGACTCATACTTATGAGTCATAGGGTTTAGTATTTCACATGACTACGCGATGGCGTGTCATTTCTTTATTATGATTGGTTTATTGTTTTGACATGACTCACGATTGTGGTCATATGATTATGACTTTCGCACATGACTTGTAGTTACGAGTCATGGGTTTAACACATGCGGCGCATGTTGCGCAAATGATATGTTTATGATGTTTTGATTGGTTGATTAAGTATGGCGCAACGGCTCATAGGAGTCGGCTGATGGATTTCACACTATGACTCACTCATGAGTCATAGGGGCGCGTGACGCGAAGGATGAGTCATGAGTTGCGGGAAGAACGGTTATAAAAGAGAGCCCTTACGGCCTCTTGGTTGAGACACGAACCATCTCCACTACACCTCCGGTGATTGAAATCTCAACATCACGAGAAATCATCGTCAACATCCACCTCCCGCACTCCCAGTGAGCTGCAACTCCCTATGATAGATTCGGACTTGGGCACCCGTTTCTTAGGGCCTGTCCCTACATCCTCTCAAGTTTTTGTTTCGCGTATTCTCCTGGCTTCTTTACAGTTGTCTCGCGTCCTCGCTTAACATCTACACGGTCGGCAACCCCTCGTCATACCTGCGTTTCGTCATTTAGCTTCAGGCGATCTGTGAAGTAGCGGCACTGGTGGCCTTGCTTTCTGGTATTGCACTTTCTCCTGAACGTCTCGGTCGGTACGGTTGCATCGCGAAAAATCGTGACCCCTTGGTGGTCCTCGTCTCCTGCGTCACTGTCCTGGGTTTACCCCTCCTCTCCTCCGCTCGGTTTCGTCCCGTGGCTCGGTTACAGCCAACACCCCCCGCCCGCTGTCGGCCTATCTTTAGGCCGGCGCACCACCCCCCCTCACGCTCGACGGCCTGCGCCACCGGCACCTTTCCGCCACTTGCGCCTTCGACTCGTGGACTCCCTCGGCTCCCCCCGCCACACGCTTTCCCATTAGCCCCGACTGCCTGGCCTACATGGCCCCGGTACTATTACCCTCGAGTTATGGCTACGGATCTTTGGTTTTCTCCTTGGGATCGGCAAACGTTCTTGTGACGGATGGGCTTTCTCTTGGTTTGATTAACTACGGGTTTTGGTATTTTTGGTTTTGCTCACTGTCGGGTTGTTTCTTGGGTTTTTCGGTAGATGTTTTTGGCTTTGGTGGTTTTTATGTATTATACTTTGTTGCTGTATTCAGCGCCCGGGCGCTTGGTGCGGGTTTTAGACCAGGGGTTTTTGCCCCACGGTTTCCACCGCCTCGACGAAGGGCTGGACTGTAGTGGAGGTTTGTTGCGGCCATATCCCTTGTGGATTCGTGTTATTTTTGTACCTTAAACAAAATTTAAAATATGATAAAAAAAACAAAAAAAAAAAGGCCTCTTGGTTGAGAGTTCTTCACGCAATCATCTAAGCTATTTTCCTACAATATACTTTGTCTTGACTTTATACTTTCCCGGACTAAGAATATAGTGTCTCTCACGAGCTTAGTGAGATACTGTACGAGACAGGAGGCTGTATACTCAGCTGTCGTTGTTCGTACAAACTAACAAAAGTGTGATCGCTATCGGAGATAGGGGTTACCTGATGCAAGTATCGCCCGAAGGGAAGAGGATTGTAACATTTGATTGCGTCACCATAAGCAGCACTTAACCGAAAACAGACAAAACTGAATCACCACAAGACGACGATATCGAAGTAGCGGCATTCGATACTACTGCACTAGGGGAAGCACTAGACCAGACGCTGGGAGAATCAAGGGCCACTAGCCCAGACACACCAGAACCAGCATCACCAGCCGGATCGGAAGCAACTACACTTCCAGGCGGAACCCGAAGGAATACGATGTCGCTAGCAACAAGAGTAGCAAACACAACGGGAGAAGAGACAACAGGCCCAGGTAATGCCGGTATCCAGGTGCCGGAACTCAATGCAGACCAACTTCAGCAAATCATAACAAACCTCACTGGAGGCAATCAAAGACCAAAGATCAAGGAACCAGAAACGTTCACAGGAGAACGAACCAAACTACGAGGATGGCTACCACAACTTAAGGTCTACTTCACCGCTGTGGGATGGACGGAAGGCCATCACGTTGAGAGAATACTATACGCTGCAAGCCTCTTGAGAGGAGATGCAGGAGCATGGATAACACCATATGCGGAAGGACGACTCTCTCACAAATGGGAAACGTGGGAAGCATTTGCAGAAGAAGTTAGGGATCAATTCGGAGCCATACACGCCATGGGAGAAGCAAGGCTCCAAATACAAAGATTACGACAGGGAAACAGGACCATGACGGAATATTGGAATGAATTCCGACTCGCAGCCACAGAGGCAGACCTGGACGACCATACAGCAGGAGAATGCATACTTACAGGAATGAACACGGCACTTCAAGAAGTATGGGGAACGGATAGTGGAGATTTCGTTAGCACAGAGACATTAGCCAAATGGGCAATCAAGAAAGAAACCAAGTTGGCCACGGTCAAACATATCCAAAAAAAGGGAACCACAGAAAGGACGACGAGTGTACCACGAAATCTAAACGGAACCTTCAAACCGACAAACGTTTGGGAATGAGATCCAATGGATTTGGACACGACAAGACGGAAACCAAGACTACACCCTGAAGAATTCAAAGAAGAATAAGAGAAAAACTATGCCTCAAATGCGCAGGGGCAGGACACCAGGTACGAAACTGCGACCGACCAAGAGATGGAAGAAACTACACCACAACACCCAAACAAGGAGAATTCAGAAGAAGGGCGGGACCCTGGGCAGCAAAGCCCAGCATCAAGGATATTGAGGTCAAGGAAGACGCCGAGCAATCGGGAAACGGCGAAAGTCCCCAGTAAAGGATGGTACTAGGGACAGACCAGAACGAAAACCCATCATCATGGAAAACTACTACGCGGCACTCAACTATACGGAATCCCTCGAACAAGAAAACGATCATATTATGATCAAGATACAACTACACGGAAGAAAAAAATCAGTTACGATAAACGCGATAATCGATTCAGGGGCCACTGAAGACCTTATCGACGAAGGAATATGTACGAAACATGGAATTACGAAGACAAAGGCCAAGAAAAGAAGAGAGATTTACCTCGCGGATGGAAAACCAAGCGCTATGGGTCCAGTTACCCATCTGGCGAAAGTACCTATGGACATCAACAGCCATAGGGAATTGGCGACCTTTCAAGTGGCAAATCTCCAAAACCATGAAGTCATCCTAGGAATGCCATGGTTACGAACGCATAATCTCACAATTGATTGGGATCAAAAAAAGATCACGTTTAACAGCGAACGATGTACGACATGGTGTCTCAATAGTTCGCCCGTTGCGTATGCAGTACCGGAGGATGAAGCTCTGGAAGAAAACTTCATTACCAAATATTCAGAAGTACAGGTTGAAAAGGACGCACGAGTCCAAGTTCAGAAATTATCTCCTCAGGCTAGGATGCCTACGAACGGATCGAAGGAGGCAGCAGGACATGACCTGTATGCCAACGAGCAAGTCTGTATACTTGCAGGAGAACAGAAAATGGTCGGGACCGGAATAGCAAGTGGACTACCTCAAAATACCTACGGACGCATCGCTCCGCGAAGTGGATTAGCAGTCAAATACAAACTCACAACGAACGCGGGGGTAATAGACGCGGACTATACCGGGGAAATAAAGGTGGTCTTGGTCAATCAGGGTACCGACCAGTTCCAAGTAGAACGAGGCGATCGAATCGCACAATTGATTATCAAAAAAGTCAATATGGAAGAACTACAGGAAGTTCATGAACTGAAAAGAATGGACCGAGAGACCAAAGGATTCGGAAGCACGGACAGTCCTGAAAAAGACAAAAAGCCGATCAACATAAGCGAAATATTGGCCAGAGCATTCGGAAGCTTCTACCGAAGAGGAGAGACAACGGGCATCCTACGATGGGACCTAGTTCACGATGAGATCTATCTGGAAAAGATCAATATCAGTACCGAACTAGCAATCAAGGAAAGACAAAAGAAGAAGGAGGAAGAAAGACACAACCTACAAGAAACGATACCAAGAGAGTATCATGAATACCTCGATGTGTTGGAAAAAGGAGAAAAAACAACACTACCACCACATCGAAAAGGAATCGACCTAGGTATCGACCTAGAACCAGGAGAAGAGGTACCCGACAAAAAGATATATCCACTCAGCTATGATGAGATTCAAGAGCTACATAAATATATCCAGCAGAACGAAGCAAGAGGATGGATAAGAGAAGTGAAAGCTGAAAGAGCCTCACCGATTATGTTCGTCAAGAAAAAGGATGGAAGCCTACGATTATGTGTGGACTATCGAGGGCTCAATGAAGTCACAAAAAAGGACCGATATCCACTACCACTGATAGTCGAAGCATTGGATCGGTTGAGCACCGCCAAGTACTTCACAAAATTGGACATCAAGGATGCCTACCACAACATCAGAATAAGGGAAGGCGACGAACATAAGACAACTTTCAGCAGCAAATTGGGAACTTACGAATACCTGGTAGTACCGTTTGGACTATGCAATGCACCAGCCGCATTCCAAAAATGGATCAACAGGGTACTACTACGGTACATCGATATGTGTTGTATAGTATACCTGGACGACATCCTCATATACTCAAATGACCTAAAACAACACCAAAAGGACGTCAAAAACATCCTGGAAGCTCTTCGACCATCAGGAATGAAGGTAAACCTTCAAAATGCGAATTCCATAAAAAGGAAACAGAATACCTAGGATTCGTGGTCAGCCAGGAAGGAGTCAAAGTGGACACAGTCAAAACTCAGGCATATGGGAATGGCAACCGCCAAAAACAAAACCGAAATTCAACGATTCCTTGGATTCTGCAATTTTTATCGAAGTTCATTCAAGGTTCAGCAGAATAGCAAAACCGCTATACGAACGAACACATAAAAAATACGATGGCAAATGGAAATGGGAAACTGAAGAACAACAAGCTTTTGATGGGCTCCGAAAGCACTCACCACGACTCCAGTACTAGTACATTTCGATCCAAGGAGACCTATCAAAATCGAAATGGACGCGTCGAAATACGTATGCTCAGGCATACTATCACAACAATGCGAAGACGGAAATGGAGACCGTGGCTTATCGATCCAAAGGAATGAGAGATGCTCAACTCAACTACGACGTACACGACAAGGAATTATTAGCCGTGGTACAAGCATTCGAGGAATGGAGAAGATATACTCAAGGAGCAGATATCGCATTCAGGTCTTTACCGACCACAAAACCTCACAACATTCATGACCACCAAGGCCTTAACAGACAGACAAAGCGATGGGTAAGAAAGTTGAGCCAATACAACTTCAGAATCATATACCGACCAGGAAGGGAAGGGGGAAAACCAGATGCCCTTACAAGGAGAACAGGGACATACAAACCCTAAAAGAAAAACACCTGGCGAAACAGGAAGGAATACTACACCCAAGGAGCAATTCTGGAAGAAGCAACAATCGAAGAAATGGAACTAACGGAGTTCCACGACAAAGACGAGAAACGATACGAGAGGCATCAAAGACAGATGAAGGAATACAGACGATCAAACAGCTTAGAAACTGGAGAAAAGGAGCTGAAAGGAATAGCACTTGGGGCTATGCCAATGGAAAGACGGATACCTATGGCACCAAGGAAAAATATGGTCCCTGAGATGAAGGGATAAGGACGACCCTTATCTCCAAACATCACGATCAACCACGAGCGGGACATGGAGGAACGGCAAAAACTACCGAGCTTATCAGAAGGCGATATTATTGGCCAAAGATAAGAGAAACTATCAAAAGATACGTCAAGAATTGCGACACATGTCAAAGAACCAAAGTCATACGACATGCACCATACGGGCTCCTGCAGTCAAACAAGCACCAGACAGACCTTGGAAATCGATCGCAATGGATTTTATCACAACCTTCCAAAATCGGAAGGATATGATACGATACTAGTCGTCATTGATCGCCTGACCAAAATGAGTCATTTTATCCATGCAGAAAAGATCTGGACGTACGGCAATTCGCAAACCTGTTTATGAAAGGATAGTCAGTTACACGGGATACCACGAGATATCATCACCGATAGAGGAACACTATTCACATCAGACCTATGAAAAAAGAGACGGAAGAACTCGAATTGAACGAAGATTAAGCACAGCATTCACCCTCAGACGGACGGGCAAACAGAAAGGACAAATGCAATATTGGAACAATACTTACGGGCATACATTAATTACCAACAAGACGATTGGTGTGGATACCTGCCATTGGCAGAGTTCGCATACAACAATGGATATCAAGAAACGATCAAGAACACACCATTCTTTGCCAATTACGGGATCAACCCCGAATACAAGATGATAGGACATCTGATCCAAGGAAATCAGAAGAAACCAGAAGAAATGACTAAACTACATGAGTCATTACGAAGCGAAATGGTGGCAGCACAATTACGACAAAAAGAATATTACGATCAACACCGAAAACCCGATCCGAACCTACAATCAGGAGATATGGTGTGGCTACTACCACGAAATATCAAGACCACGAGACCATCAAAAAACTCGACTACAAGAAAATCGGACCATTTAAAATCTTGGCAAAAATTGGAACGAGCGCTTATAAGCTGGACTTACCGCCATCAATGGCAATACACAATACATTCCACATCTCACTCCTAGAACCTTACCAAGACAACCGATTTCCCTCTCAAATTCAAGAACCTCCTCCACCATCGAGATCGAAGGCGAACAAGAATACGAACTCGATAATATTATCGACTATCGACTCCACTACGGAAAGCTCCAATATAGAGCTAGTGGAAAGGTTATTCACCAGAACACGATAAGATCTGGTACCCCTCGAAAACTTCAACAACGCACAACATGAAGTGCAGCAATTCCACCAACGATACCCAGGTAAGCCAAGACTGGGTAGAACTCAAGATCGAGCTCCAGCAGACCAAGGTTGGGGAGACAACGAGTCCAGCCCAGGGCTATTTCCGCCTACTAGCCCAGGCTCAACATGCCAACAGAACGGAACTGGATGAAAGACAAGCGAAGGCCATTGAAACGGCAAAACACAATGGACTATCGTGGACGGCATGTTATGACGATGGGTGCTTCGTGCACCTTAGCGAGAAACAAGTACAGGGTGGTACCCACAAGAACCAAAACGGAAAGGACGAACCTCGAACGAAGAACACAAAAAGATACATTGAAGAATGTTTTTGAAACGACTGCCGGTCTCATAAGAATGAGAAGATCAAAGCCGGCTACTATCCCGAGGTCGGAAGGAAGAAAGGAACCCCTTACGAAAAGGGACGAAAAAACGAGGAAAGCGAGAGAAACCGTGAGGACACGGTTGGCTGAAGAGGGGGGCATAATTCAGAAACGACGACGGTTCCGGACCGGAAAGTCTACGAAGGCAGATTGACAAACTACTAGACGAACGGGACGCCTCCAAGAACGACTGAAGGACCAACGATCGTTGATCGAAGATCAACAAACAAAAATTTCGGAATAACAACGAGCCCTGGAGGTTGGAACCTCACCTCGAAGTTGTATGCAAGAGATGGAGAGACTCCGAGGACGTCATTCGGAGAATGCGAAGGGAAGAGAGACGCCTGGGAGTCGGGTAACGGATTTAGGACTTTGAGCATCGTGGGACCGATGCTAGGGGAGAGGGAGCTAATGTCACAAACGGTGACTAGCAGAAGAGGTTTTCACATGACTCATACTTATGAGTCATAGGGTTTAGTATTTCACATGACTACGCGATAGCGTGTCATTCCTTTGTTATGATTGGTTTATTGTTTTGACATGACTCACGATTGTGGTCATATGATTATGACTTTCGCACATGACTTGTAGTTACGAGTCATGGGTTTTACGCATGCGGCGCAAGTTGCGCACATGATAGTTTATGATGTTTTGATTGGTTGTTGTATGCGCAGTGACTCATAGAGTCAGCTGATGGATTTCACACTATGACTCACTTATGAGTCATAGGGGCGTGATGCGAAGGATGAGTCATGAGTTGCGGGAAGAACGGTTATAAAAGAGAGCCCTTTACGGCCTCTTGGTTTAGACACGAACCATCTCCTCTACACCTCCGGCGATTGAAATCTCAACACCACGAGAAATCATCGTCAACATCCTTTCTCCAACGCACTCTCAGTGAGCTGCACCCCCCCCCTATGATAGATTCGGACTTGGGCACCCGTTTCTTAGGGCCTGTCCCATCCACCCTTCGCTTTTGTTTGCGTCTTCGCTTAGCATTTGCACGGTCGGCAACACCCTCGCGTCCATGTTACAGACGGCTGGGATCACGGTTCGCAGTAAGAGAAAACTTTTCACAGGCTACGGTCGATTTCTCTACTCTCTTCGATTACGTTTCGCTCGAGGCTGCCTAGTCAGACACGCACACGTTTCCGATAGTTCCTACGATACTTGGGTCTACCCCTCCTCTCCTCCGCTCGGTTCGTCCCGTGGCTCGGTTACAGCCAAACATCCTCTCATTAGCTGGCACTCTTACTGCCACGGTCACCCCTTCCCCGGGCTCTCGGCCACCCCTCGGTTACGCTCGGTCATGGTATTGCACTGCCTCCTTGGACGATGTCAACGCCTTGGGTTACGGAGTAATGTGATGGATTTGCTTGGTTTTAGCTTTACTGTCCCCCCGTTCTGTGTTCTGTAGTTTGGCTGAATTTTCACGGTCGGGTTTCTGTAGAGTACTCGGGATATAATGGGTTTCTTTTGTTTTTGTCAAGGGGGAGTTTTCGGGTCCGGTTTTCCTGTTGTCTCCTGCTGTCGTGTTGGTGATTTATTTCTGTTGTCTACTTAGCCGATAGGGGTTTTTTGTCTTCGCGGCGGGATCTGCGGTTGGTTCCATACCAGAGGGACTTGGGATGATGGTTTTTTCCGGTGGTCCGAGGAGGATTTCTTTCACAGGGTTTTTCCTTACCATAGCTACGCTGCACGTAGCCTTTGTACCCCGTAGTTGATAAATCAAAGCGCATGATATAAAAAAAAAAAAAAAAAAAAGGCCTCTTGGTTTAGAGTTCTTCACGCAATCATCTAAGTTATTTCCTCTCAATATACTTTTATCTTTATACTCACGATACTGGACGAAGCTATAGTGTCTCTCACGAGCTTAGCGACATATCGTACAAGACAGGAGTCTGTATACTCAGCTGTCGTTGTTTGTACGAACTAATAGGAAGTGTGATCACTATCGGACATAGAGGTTACCTGCTGCAAGTATCGCCCAAGAAAGGAGGATTGTAACAACGTGAAGAACGTCCCCAGGGGACGAATTTCATAATGGAGAAATCAAGGGAAGGGAAGCGCTAAGGCGCGATAGGGCGCTGAGACAGGCAAGGTTGTTCTGGATGTGCACAGGTATAAAGTGGACGCATAACAGCCAAAATGGGCTGAATGCAAATACAAAAAAAAAACGGGGTTAGTTAAGCGAGATCTTCTCGCTAGTAGAGCAAGCTAGGGGCCACCTGCAAAAGAGGACGATAAATGGCGCCGAAGCCATGTATGGGGCTTTCAGAAGGCCTGTTGGGTCTTTAGGAAAGGCAGTAAATGAATGAGGGACAGGAGGACCGGGGGAGGTGGTATTACTAGCAGATACAGGGAGATATGTAGGTAATACATGAGGGAGAATTTTTTTGCTGATGCAAATCAAAATGGCTACCTCCAGGAGAAAGCCTAGATCCAGCCAAGGGCTACTGAAAATCTGCTGATCATAGATGCAGAGGAGGATGAGATGGACTGTGATGAGTTACTGAATAAGTAAGTAAGATATTCTCTTATTTTATCATATTTTGAAAACTAATAGCTTGCCATTTTCTAGGAGGAAATCTGATTTCTAACAACATGGCTCCAAGCAGCATCCGCCCTCAGTGCTCCTCATGCAAAAGGTTAACTATCAGGTGCTTTTATTGTCTGATTCTGAGGACAATACTGATTAGATCATCAACTATCACTTTAGGGTCCCAATCCTGCAATTTTATTATTACAAAACTATTTTTTCTGTACATCATATGACAATTAAAAGCTTTTATTTTATAAAGCTTGAGGCCAGGAGAGTAAATATTGAGTGGGTGGTGGCAATTTTTAATGTTTTTACAAGTATGCCGAAACTGACCCATTACTAGGGTTGACCCATAACTAGGTACAATAT
>NESQ01000479.1:0-61694 GCA_003070745.1 Tuber borchii
TACACACAAACTAATCTTGTTGAATAGAATACCCACTTCGCTTAGCAATGCCTTCCGCTTATAAGTGGAAACCTCTTCCGGCGAGCACTCATGGCCTCTCTGCTAATCCTGAAACGATCCGTCAGAATAAGAATAGGACGAACCTCAGCCATTTGGAAACTGCCTTTAAATGTGGACAGGCTAACCGGGGAAATCGCTTGAAACTGCGCCGTGATTTTGCAAGAGGATATCATGAGTACCAGGAGCTCGACGATAAGACCAAAGCCGAGGTGGATCAGGAGATGTTTGGTGAGGAGACCGAGATTCTGGAGCAGGAACGTGAGGCGATTGTGGCGGATTGGCGGCGATACTAGCCAAATCAGTTTCGTAAGGATAGCTCACCTCTCGCCAATCCGCCAACCCCTATTCAAGTTGATTCTGCGCCCAATTCACCTGCGCCATCCTTGAATCTGTCACCAAAAGTGCATCCTATGGCTTGAATGAAGAGCCTGCTTGACCGTGTGGTAAAGCGACTGAGAACTTCATCCATGTGGTCTACCCTCTCGGCCGGCTCACCACTGAACACTCCACCTTTTTCGTTCATCTACTTCCACCCACTATCTTACTCTTCAGGTACGAAGTCATTCATTCAGTATGAATAGGGCTGCAGGATCCCCGGTTGCTGCCACTCTTGAACCTACTGTTGGGTTGTCAAGAGCTGCGACATTTGGTACCAGTCGCACGAGAGAACCTATCTCGGGGCGCACTAGGTTCAAGATAAGATTGGGTAGGCGAAACCCTGGTACTAATTGTCCAGAAGGAAGTAAGTTATTTTTAAACCCTGTCTTGTCAGCTCAGAGATCCCCTTACTAATATTCAGACTTATTTAGCTCATACAAGTCCCTCGAGGCCTACCGGCGGAGAAGACCGTACTTCTGAGTCCCAGTTGACTGCGGATGATATGAAAGGACATTTGGATATGACAGTTCAAGAGGATGAGCTCGATGAAAAGGGTAGACTTTGGATTTACTGGGTGAAGCCTGTTGAGTAGCTTTTGCCTAACACAGAGGTCTATGAGAAGTGGGAGGAGGATGAGGAGGATCAGATGTAGATTTCATTGATCTATATGACTTTAATAAGGAGGATGGCAATGGCTCAGAGGATTCTGATGAGATATATGGTAAAGAGATGATCTACGAAGAAGAGGAGGGGGAGGAAGTGGAAAGCAACGATGACGGCAACGATGACAACAACAACGACTACTGCGATGATGGGGAGTAAGAAGAATCTTCTGACCGGCTTAGTCGGTCCGAGAATGGTTACGTTGATATGTTAGGGACAGGTGAAATCTCAGGCTCAAGTTTGGGAAGGGCTAGCTGGGACTGGGATCGCTCTCATTCCGCACCTTCCACCTGTGTGCTTTACGGTAATGCTGCAGAAAACCGTTTCTGGGCTTGCACTCAGGAGATTTGAGAGAGGCTGCTTGGGCGGGCTATGACCCTGAAGTATTTCTTCATCAATCCAGAAGATCAACAAGACCGTATCGAACACATTATCACCAAGAGAAAGCGGTAATTTGCTGGTAATGCCCGTCTTATCATTGATCTCGAGACGGCCATTAGTGTAGATGCTGACGAACAAGGAATTGACCTTGAAGAGATGGATACAATTAATCGTGAGATGGATAGGCAAGCTCTTCTCAACCTGTCTCGGCAGCAATTCCCTCGCCCTATAAAAACGGAACCTAAGAATTAAGAGCTACTAGTTCCCCAATTTCTTTTGCTTTCTTCTCCTGGTTTCCTTTCCTCACTCGCCTGAGTTCCTGTATACCTTACTCTTGTTTTCTCGGTCCCCTTACCTTACCCCACCCCCACCCCCCCATTTATCCTAATCATGATTTCTCTGGTATAGGGGCATAGTTGACCAATATTCGTTTTCCCATATCTAACAAGTACCTGACTGCATTCTCCTTTTTGATTTTTGCTCGGTATTCGACACATCTTTCTTCTACTTTTCTACTCTGGATCCCCAGAGCTGAGGCTCATTACAATTGAATTTCTTTTGTTAGAGTTCCTAGCTTCTAAACGGATTCCACTTTTTGATATACTTAGAGCCAATGAGCCTGATTGCTCTTTACTGATTAATTACATAGCGGTTTAGAAGTTAGAATCAATTCCTCAAAATGATAGATAACTTCTTAGGATGGATTAAAATTATTGATGATGTGTATCGCGGGAGCTGCCGCAGTCCAAACGTATACGCCCAATCCATACACTCAAATTATACGCTGAGACCACACTTCAAACTATACGGTCAAAGCATACGCACAGACCATACGCCCAACTCTTAAGCCCACACAATACGCCAAAAACAGAGGCTCATACCATACGCCCACACCATATGCCCAAAACATACACCTAAAACATACGCCTAAAACATACGCTCTATAATACTAAGAAGAGTAAAAAGCTTTGACACTATGAACCCCTGCCTACCGCCTCACTAACCTTCATACCCAAGTATGTTGATAACTCGCTTCCCCTGATCTCAACAACCAAGCACACTTCCCGTTCTGTTGCCTCCAATTACCCGCTCCACAACAACTTGAGGATTATTTGTTATTTGTTCCTCCAGATTGCCAGATACAACTTTATATTCATAGCCATAGCCTAAAAATATACATTCAAGAAGCTATATCTAAAGATATAGACCAATTACATTTAATAGGAATTTAAACTCAAATATGTGAGAAAATAACTAAGTCTATTCTCCTAGACAATCTAATCTCGACAGTTTACAGGATAGTCTTCTATCTCAGAATCAGAATCAGAATCCACGATCTCACAATGCACCAGACCCATAATAACACTACAACTCGTACTTCCACTACGCATCATTTCCATTGAATCCACAGTTGCATGAATATAAATTCCTGCCCCCACGGCAGCAAGAATCCCTTCGTATTCTGCATTATCACAGTCTAAGAATCCTGATACTATCTCTTTCCGTTGTAGCTCCACATTCTCTGACTTGTCCTCGTGTATCTTGACTCCCAACCAATACATCTGACCTAAGACTGGACTATGCATTCCAGCCTTCGCAAAGTCCATCATATCTGCCACACACCTATGTAAGCAAAGCATTAAGATTGTTGAGCATTGGACTTACAGAAGAAGCATATGACCTTATGACCCCAGGAAAGTGAGTAGAGATAAGAATGTGAAAACAAGCTTGGTTGCAGGTCACTATAGTTGTCTAGATAGCTCTGGGGAAAGCTCTTCGTCTCAACGAAACAATGGTCAAATGGGACATTAGCCGCCGGACGAAGACGAGGAAGTGAAATGATATCCAGATCACTGTTGCCCAATACAGCAGCCCGAATGAAGATATTGTTCATGATTGCGTTCATGATATGAATCAATAATGGATATCTAGAGAGGTAGAAAGATAATCCTAGTGCGTTAAGGCAAAGAGGTTTGATGATAGGAAAATACCACAAAATGAATTTTCAAGAGCAGCCACTTATATATTAAGTGAATTTATAATATATTTGATTGAATACAATCAAATCGCGTATCCATGCTGGGAATATTAAAAGGTCGAAATGAAGAAGCTCCCTTTAAGGATCTGAGTCCGGCATTAAGCGCCAGCTTATTTTGCCTTTTACTACCTGATAGCCTGAATCACACTGGTGAAAGACTTCTAATCTAGTGACCAGACCCTTAATCTCATATCCTAACTCCAATGCCTGTATGATAGCTTGTGATTCCCAAGTTCTCAGTTCCAACATTTCAGCAATCCGCCCACCTCTAACTAATTTGACAGCCTTGCCGCCCTTATTTGCCCACTCAAATCTACAGAGCTTAAGTTCATACCGTCGTCCTATCTGTAGCGACCAGCAATTGGCCTAAGACTTATCTATCTTACTATTAGCATGAATAGTACTGATAGAGGGCATATATCCGAGTCTTGACTCAGACAGAATTCTGAAATGGCTTAGAGAAGAAGTCAGCCTTCATTTGGCCAAAGGAAATAGTGTGAAGGGTGATTGATGTTAGGCATATTAGAGCCCAATGTACGCAGTACTGGATTCCAGCGTACAGACCTCTGAGGTGCACAGACCCTTGTACATAGACCCTCAAAATACGCAACCGTATTTTACTCATACCCCTGCGGCCCCGACCTTGGAATATTACCTTTCTTGAGGTACTTGCTGCAATAGCACTCGCACTCAGGAATTCCTCCCAGGGACCGCTTACCATAACACCATATATGTCACGGCCGTCCGACCAACCAGATGCTGTTCGCAGGATATATGAGAGGACAACCTACCGAAAATTATGCAAGTCATTCGGACCAAATCAGTCACAGTCGCATAAAGTTATAAGCTCTCAAAGTCAAAGGTGTGAGGGGAACAAAAGAGTGGACACGCAAGTGAAACCACTCCTATGAGTTAAGGGATCCAAACGCACATAGTGGAGACCAACAGTCCCACTCAGAACCAGTCAGTAAGGGAGAGGCATTGCGCGTTAATGGCCATTGGGGCGATTACGAGTAAAAGTCATACTAAAGCCTAATACATACGCAGTCAGAAAAGCCGTAGCATTGAATAGCCTGACAACCATAGGAGTTGGCCACTTCTTGCATGGTTCGGTGAAGAATACTATTACACTAGCTGGTCGGGTTGTATATACTTTGCACTCACCTATTACTGACGTGACTGATACACCCTCTCGGTAATATGATGGTATACGTATTCATAATGAAAAGCGAAGGACTAGATAATTGTCAGGGTCAGGAGGTGTTCGCACTTCACTGATAGAAGGAAATTAGTTAGTAGCTACTTAGTTAGTATGGTTAGCACATATAGCCCGCCAATACCCAGATGCAGAAAATAAATATCGAAGTGCCTCCCTAGCTTTACAAACATCATCAAGCAACCGGAGAAGAGATCTTATCAATATAAAAAGTTATCACTCTAGAAAAATATGATTATCAAACCTCACTATTTATCAACCAATTACTTTATGAATAATCTTTATATTATACCTACAAGTCTTCCTAGACAAGCTCCATTTAGAAGACATATGTCTAGCCTGATAGTAGATACAATATCGGCTACCCCTAACAATTGAGTCGTCAGAGCCAAATGTCCAGGTGTGGACTTCTTCCATTGAAGCTTCTACAATCGATGTAGTTGCCATTACTTGAGTCATAAATATAGAAAAGACAAAAAGGTAGATCATACTAGGGAGAGGTATGATATGGTATGATAGTCTCAGGAGCGTAGTTAGGGGAGAATGATTATATTGGATAATATGTAACTTATATAAAAGGAATATGCTGAGGAATCACCTTTCATCACTTAAAAAGACATTGAGAAGTCAGGCTGCTATCTAGAATTCAGTTCCTCCTCTTCAGCCAACTTTCAGTCTTTTGAACAGCCTCAAGGAACATACCTACATGTTCGATTAGAAGATTTGTGGTTGCCATATAGGGGCGAAGGCGTTGTATGAGAGCACTCAATTGGTATTGGTCAACTCGGGTAAATATTCAGATTTGGATATATATTATGATAGCTTAACAGGGTATGCTAGCTGTATACTGGATTTGGACTACCCTCATAGGCCCAGAGGCCCAAAGCACAACGGTGAATACTGTATATCTCAATTCTCCATGTATGTAGCTTCTGCCAAGCTTGACTATAGCCATGTACAATCTACTAGCATACCCACAAAAATTCATACCCCCAAAAATTCATACGGCCAAATTTTAATTAAGTCAATTCAAAACCAGCGTGATTAATAGACTCAAAGATACATATGCAAGTAAAGATATTGAATCTCAGAATACAAGCCATCAGGAGCGCTAGACATAACAACTAGGCCAGCTTCTTACACCTTTTATTCATATGCCAGTCTTCCTATTGGTAGTTTTTTTATAAAAGAGTATAACTCCTGATATAAAGACCTCTGTTATACAAAAGATGAATTTTCATTGGCACTTAATGTCCTCACAAGCAGAATCTTCAATGGCTGGCAGCCAGCGGGGCCGCTCTACCAACCCTGTAAGAAGCCGCGCATCCTTTCTACGATTTCACGAAACCCCTGCATGTAAATAGTCTCCATCCATATCTCTATTCTCTGTCGAATCTAGTCCATACCCGAGTGAAGGGCCATCAGCAAAAAAGAAATCTGTCTTTTGTGCTCCACAGTGAGCCATGTCGTTGAGTTTTACGTTTTGGCTAATCGCGAGTGACCCCGGTTAATCATGATGCTTCCGATTGTGTCCCCTAATAATCAGATACAAATCTTAATTTTAGCAAAATATGAGCTATTTTTATCAATATCTCATAGACATTTTACATTACAAAGTTGTATGTTATGAACTCAAATTTCTCAACTTCGGTATGTAAAAGGTCCGTGAGTTCTTAATAAAAATTGCTCATATTTTGAAGAAAACAGAATTAATATCATCTTCTTTAGTCAAACTAACGGGATTTTTAATATCGCAATCATAGGACTCACGATGTGCCAAAACGTAAAACTCAACGACATAAGGTACAGGGGGCAGGCTGTTTTTTTGCTGATGGGTCCAGTAACACCAACTCCAAGACCACTTATTAGTGTGGCTCAAGCGCGCTTTTCAAGTACCACAGGACCTTTGCACCCTGGTTCAGTCTCACTACCCCCTGGAAACCAAGATCATGCGTAGAATATACTTCATCCAACCACCACACCCTTGTCTTTGCCAACAACCGATAAAAATCCATTTGAGATCTTTGGAAACTTTTAGCTCTATACCGAAGAATATCATGAGAGTTGGATAGAGTGGTGGCAAGAGACACTAGGGTATATGGCATATACTATGAAGTATGCTGGAAAGAAGAAGATAATATTGAACTCTAATCTTCGAGGAGCAGAGATGTGGAAATACTTTCAACAATACGCAGACCGTTTAGGCCATGCAATTGGCACACCTCGAGTGATGTGTATTATGTGCAGAAAGGTTCTGGCTCATTCAAGCGGCACAGGTACAAGCTCGATGCATGACCAAAACAGATCGTCAGCTTGTCAATAATCTAGAAGGTTTCATAAATTTGATACTCGGGCTGGAAGTCCAGACGGTACAGATGTTCTTACGCTATTGTAAAGAGGCACTAAAATGGGGAATAGATGTAGAATTATTGATTTGGCAATACCTGCAGGGTTTAATCAACGCGATTTCCAAGAATACATTCTGAAGGCTTTCCTTGCGACCAATCTCGCCTTCAATTGTTCAAACAACCTTGCCTTTCGTTGCGCCTTCAAGTACCTTTGTTCCAGCATTGAAATACCTTGCCCAACGACATTAACAAGATATTTGAAAGAGCATGGTATCTCAATGGTTGACAAAATTAGAGCAGGCCTACCGACAGAGGGAAAGATTTCGCTTGCGGCCGATACCTGGACTTCGCCAAACACCCTTTCATTTCTAGCGATCATAGCTTATTGGATATCAGATAGCTGGCAGATGGAGGAGGTCCTGATTGGGTTTGAGGAAATAAAGGGGTCTCACACTGGGGCTACTATAGCGGGGATAATTAATTGGGTTCTAGCCAAATACGGGATTCAGGATAGAATTCTTGGTTTCACCACCAATGATGCAAGTAATAACCGAACACTCATGGAAGGCTTAAACCAAGCTTGGAGTTTATTATCAGTTGAATGGTCTCAATTCAAAAATCATATTCCCTGTATAGCCCATGTTATTCAGCTTATCCTCGGCGCCTTCATGAGTTCAATTAAGGTTAAATCGAGGGATAGCCATATGCCGTCTGGGTTTAAGACAAATTATATCGAGAAAGTTGCAATATTAGATAATGGCTTTCACAAGACGGTTGAAAAGGTAATGTGTTCAGGATCTCATACTGTTAAATATATCATTACATATCCTTGAGTTCCGGCATGGAGACCAACTTCAAGGATTAGAACCGATGTTTTAAGTCTTAGTATATGCCCAAATGGATACGCATGAATTCCCACGCACAGATTCATACGCCTAAATTCATACGCCCAAATTCATAGCCCAAATTCATACGCCCAAATTCATACTCTCCATCATGCCTTCATCAGATACCACAGTCAGGGATAATGCTGATAAAGTTATATGTGCATTAGCATCAGAAAATTAGTATTCCGATTGGAGCTTCATCTCAACAACGTCAACATTTCATTGCGATACAGAATGACAGGGTTAAGATTCCAACTACCCTCCTTGACGATGTCAAAACTCGATGGAACTCCACTCTAAACATATTGGAGAGATCTGTACGGCTACGGGAATTCACAAAGGACTGGTTGCAAACTTATCCTGAGTTTTCACATTCATGGTCGACCCCAGAGGAGTGGAGGCAGGTTGAGTACATCTTGGAAGTACTTCAGCCCATACCAGTTTGGACGTCATGGATGTCAAAAATAGGAGGGGTTATCATTCATCGTCGTTTTCAGGTATATCAAGATATCTCTGATCCCTGGAAATGCAAATAGCAAAGTTAGAACGAAAGAGGATACAATACAAGGTTGATATTCGTGAATGTTTGCATAAGGTGAAATTAAAGGCGGCTGCTTACTATAGGAAGACTGAAAGCCCTAGAGGTCTTTTGTTCGGCATTGGAACTTGTCTGAATCCATATTGCAAACTAAATCTCTTTCGTGAATGGGATATCGATGATGCCAGTGGTGAGGCTGTATATTAGAAGTCATATAAAAAGGAGTTCATAGTATATTATGATTCTTACTATGTGCTAATAAATATCCAGGATCATGATACGCCAATTCCGGGGGGCGGTCTAAACCGTCGATCTAAACATCTTCACAGATCATGACAGAGAGCGATTACAGTTAGTGAGAGACTTGCTTATGTCGAAAATGATTCTGAGATTGAACCTCCCGATTCAGCCATGGAAGATATCAATTCCTCGCATGACGATAGCCCAGCTGAGACTTTTTACGAGGCAAATATACTGGAGTGGTGGAAGGTCAATGCTATAAGGTTCACGAATTTATCTCGAATGGCTAGGGATATTCTCGCGGTCCAAGGAGGTAGTGTTGGGGTAGAGCGCGTGTTTAGCATGGCAAGAGAAGTGATTCCCTATCGTCGCTCCCGACTCAAAAGTAGCACAATTCGAGCATCAATGCTGGTCAAATTCTATGAGCATTAAGAATTACGGCGAGAGCTAGCTGGTCATGATAGTGAACAGGAGGCCGAAAAACTAGAATAAATAGCAACAGTGGATGATTACTGTTCTTGGGCAGATAGGAACGAGGAAGGTACTGAGACAGATAATTGTTGTATCTCCAATGATGATGAGTCACACAAGAAGGACACAGCATGGTCTTCATCGATCAGGATAGCACACAGATATTTGGAAGAGAACTAAGGCCTATGCTTCCTGATCATAGCTTGATTAAATCTCGATATGCGCACCCTCTACAATCTCATAATCAAAGTCAAGATGAAGATCGATTGACAGACTCCGAAGAATCGGGTGATGATGAATGAATTTGAGATAGTGCTGTTAACATATATGTTGCAGCAGAAACAGAATAAGAAGAAGGATCCGCAAGGGAGGAGCCACAGATTTTAGGAGAAGTAATTGGGAATCTTGAAAGTTATCACGAAGGAGATAACCTAGATGTTGGCAATATTGAAGGTTTAGCCGGTGGTTAGGAAGAGATTTGTTCCAAGAAAGCCCACCTGGGAAACACCAATTCACTTTCCGCTATACGAGTAACCCAGAGGAAGGGCAGGGCGGATTTTAATGCCACTGTTGGGGTTACAACCAGAAAGCATACTGGAACCGGTGGGAAAGAAAAGAAAAACTCCCATTTCTTCTAGTTTCATTTTATGTAAAGTAGTTCTGAACTCATAGACTGTCGCAGTAGGGAATTAGGTAAACCTTCTTACTTTAACTTAAGTTATTCAGGAAAGGGTATTTTAAATCATACGCACAAAATCATACGCCCAGAAAAATCATACCCCTAGCAAAATCATATGCCTAGAAAAATCATACGCCTAGAAAAATCATACGCCTAGAAAAATCATACGCCTGGAAAATGGGGCGGTAGATAATAGGGTAAACGTTCAGCATACCATGATAATGGGCGCAACGTTGTGGTATACCATGAGCGAAGAGTGCACAGCAGTTGGCGAAAAAAGGTCTATTCCAGTTAGCCCTTCGGCCAAGCATGCCCAGATTTGTGGTCGGAAAAAAAAGGGGAGGAGCTAACTGTGACTGGTGATTATCTTCGCCGACCACAAATCTTGAGTAGCATCATAGCGTAGCCCGTATTTAATTCTTCATTCCTCCCCCGGTTGTAATAATTCGTTATTCACCACTACTTTATTTCTTCAACCTTTGGTACCACGAGGAAAGCATTGAACTGTGGTTCTTGCTTTGGACTGTAAAGAATAGAGTTGTAACTCATTCTTTCTCTCCTACCATATACACGAAAATGGATTATCCTAAAGCTTCAATGTCCACTCCCGCTGGACATCTCAAAGCTCCCCCCTATATTGCACAAGAAGAAAATAAAGCTTTCAAGCTACCTGATCCCTCCTCAGCCGATATCCTACCACTGAACTTTACCCCTTCTCTCTGTCGACAAGATGAACAAGGCCCAAAGGCATTATCCGACTACAAGCTTCAACAGCAATTATTCTCACAGTTAAAGCTATCAGCAAAGATGAAACGAGAAGCAGAAGCAGCACAGGAGAATAGCCAGTCTACATTTAGACACCTATTTGGAAGCAATTGTGAGTTTGTCTTGAATAACTTGAATAAAATATTTAATTTACTAATTACATGGAATCAATTAATAGGCAACACGATAGAAGTACTTTTCCAGATTGACTCCTATGGGGAATGCGCTCCTCCACTATCCTGCAAGGCTACTCTCGAGGACAGTCAGGCTTTAGTCTCCAGTTTGGAGCAAATCAATATCGGTGATAAAGGATTCTATATTGCTTTGAATAAAAACTACGAAAAGATCTTTGTTATATTTGGTGCTAGGATGAAGTTGATTTATAGAGACAAGATCGGAGAGTATGTGGAGAAGGCAATGAGTCAGAACATCGAGGAATATGCATCAGTGAATCCATCAGCAATTCTGAAGGACACACGGTATAAAGACTACGCAGAATGGCTCCTTTCAAATCCGCACCTCTATTGGCCATCCTGGGCACGGGCTGGACTCTATCACTGGAGAATTTGGATGGAGCAGGCACATACCAAGCTTGGAAGTGTAACTACCAAGGATACTAACGTGAAAGGTCATATAAAGAAGGCCCTCTTGCCTTTATTTCAGGCCATGGGGGAGATAACATGGGCTCAGAGAATTCTATTGGCTGCCGTTAACTTAGAATGTTTGCAAGAGTATGAGAACAGACTAGGAAATTGTTTGGATCATAGGACATCTTTTGAGACTGATGAGCGGGAATATTTTACACTTCAGGCATGTTTAGTGAATGTGTTTACTGAACCACATGTGGATGGTGGAGATGTGAAAAATGTTTGGGCATCAATGTGTCCCTTAGGCGAGTTTGAAGATGGAGATTGTTGTATTACCGAGCTAAAGCGCAGGGTTGTTTATAAGATAGGCTCTATTAGCTTTCTGAAAAGCGAGCAATATGAGCATTTTACTTTGAAATGGGAGGGGTACCAGTACTGTTTAGTGGCTACAATTCATGAAGCTGTTAAGAAGGAGTTCCTGTATGGTAAAGCATAAACGTAGTTCATTCTTAATAGTATTCTATGATAGCTTTAAGATTAAAAGTACGCATATCACTAATGTACCGATTTTGATGTGATGGATGCAATCCTTTCGCGATATAAACAGCAGCCAGAATCCTTCTACTAGCCTATGATGAAATTTTCCAATGACCATACTAGCCACTTAAAGTATGAACTCATATTCTTTAGAGCATGCGTGAAAAGGATACTTCCAATCATCCCGCAAGCCCTATGCTCGAATTATTGTCCTCATATAAGACGCCTAAAGCCATCCACCCAAAACGATAAGCAGAAAGACCATACACTCAGGATGATACTAAGAATCATACGTCGAGAATCATCCGCTGAGAATCATACGCCCAAAATCATATGCCCAGAATGATACGCCCAAAATCATACGCCCATAATCATACGCCCAAAATCATACGCCCAGAATCATACACCCAGAATCATACACCCAGAATCATACGCCCAAAATCATACGCCCAAAATCATACGCCCAAAATCATACGCCCAAAATCATACGCCCAAAATCATACACCCAGAATCATACGCCCAGAATCATACGCCCAAAATCATATACCCAAAATCTTACGCCCAGAATCATACACCCAGAATGAGCCAGGAATCATACACCCAGTGCCATACGCCTAGAGTCATACATTGAGAATCGTACACGCAGAATCATACGCTCAGAAAATCATACGCTCAGAATTATGTGCTCAGAATTATATGCTCACAATCATACTCTTGGAGAATCATGGGAATCATATCTCGGAGATTATAGGGTTAAAATCATAGACATAAAATGCAGAGAAATAGAATTATACACTTAGAGTGGTACACCCAAGTTATATTAATAATACTAGTACAAAATATAAAGTTCTAGATCCTTAGTTCAGAATATATACTAGTGTGATAGTCTAATAGGGATTCAATAATACAATATATAGGGGTTTCAGGCAAGCATATTAGTGGTTACAAAATATCACTTGAGAAAGAGGGGGCCCCGTACAGGGTCAAGGACAGGATAATAGAATGGGGGCCCTGCCTAGTCAATCAATGGGGAAAGGAAAATCCCCGCTGTGCCCCATGACCCGTACGGGGCCCCGCATAGGACGGGGCGGGGAGAATGGGCAAAATGTTGAGACAGGGCCGGAGTGAGGGCGGGGCTATTGTGAGAAAACGCACCCCGCCCCGACCCGTAACGAACACTAGTTCGGATAAGGAATATTAGTGTATGGTTGATGAGCACTTGCTATTAGGTTTGGCCCTCTCAAAGTCTGCAATATGCCGAATAAAGCACACCTCAGGTTTAGAGTACAATTCACATTCCTTGTCATTTTTTAAAAAGTAATCGTAGATATAAGTGTAAAGTAAGGTCTTCTCAAGATTTTTAGGAGTCTGTCGTGGCCCTGGGCTGTCGTTCATGTTCATGCCCGCAGGACCTCCAATGCCCTACCTGGATTTAGTCTGAAAGCTAATGTGAAAAGGGAGTTTTGAGCGGCAGAAAGTCATTCAAGTACGTGTACTACTACAATCCTGCTCAGGGGAAGGTGAGACCGACCCAAACAGTGGGCCTTTGAATTACAAACAGGCCACACAACACAGCTTGAAAGTTTTTCAAGTTCTCATATTTTTTCTATCCTTTGAAATATCTCGAATTTACTGAACTGACTATGTGACCACGAATTTCCTCCGATTTGCACCTTTTCACATACAAGAACATCTATCTATAGCACAGTTCCGGTCAAAAACTAGTTATTCAATTACTACACGCATTCAAGTACAGTGTGATCAGTCTCGAAAAGTAAGTTTAATTTTCGTGTCTCTTTTGTGCTGTGTATCAAATGTAATTTCTTGTAGAATGGTACAAGAGTCTCAATGCCCATACTGCAAAAGATAATACAAGTCAAGAACATTGTACCGGAAGTCTATGGAAACAGCGTATTTTGACTTTATACAGCCTATTTGCGACAAAGAACGGCATTAACAAATCCCCCTGCCTGCCGACTCTGACCTAACCTCCAATCTACTCAGGTAAGAATTTAATATGGCTGAAACAAATATTGACACAAATGAGTTGGATCTCTACCTAAACACTGCCTATACGAACGTGGAACATCTTAATTATTCGCACACCAAGGAAAGCACACCGTTGGTTGGACTACCGATACCGACAGCGCACCCCACTGCAGGAAGGTCACTACAGGACATTGTACAGCCAGAAAGATCTGAAGATGAGATTTGGTCACCATTCAGAAGCAAGAAGGACTTTGAGCTTGCTCCGTGGTTTATTGAAGCAAAGGTAGCATAGGATCAGATGGATGGATATTTCAAGAAGGACTTGGGGCCTGAGGGCAGTAATGTTAACTCTGCTTATCAGCTCCTTGATGCAGTTGATCAATTGGAATCAGGTATGGGAATAAAGAGCTGGAAAGAGGGGTTTGTATCATTTAGCGAAACTGTAAGTAAATGTACTCTACAACGGCTTATTCTAACCGAAGTAGGAAAATTCGGACGAGAAAAGACCAGACGAAGCTTCGGTAACACAGAAATTCTTTTTCAGCAATTCTATTGATTGTGCTAAATATTTACCTGGTCAAAGATCTTTTGCTCAAGATTTAGTTTACCCCTCTGTGAAGGAAAGGAATAGCGAAAAACCACCTCAGAGAGTTTATTCAGAGATGCATACCGCTGATTGGTGGTAGGTGACACAGGTAGGTTCAAATACGACCTTCCACAGCACTTCCATAGTGTTTACTAGGACACAAAATTAACAGCCAGCAAAGGATGAATTACCGGATGGAGCAACACTTGTACCAATCATATTTTCCTCAGATGGTACATGTTTGACCAATTTCTCGTGAGATAAGAAAGCCTGGCCAATCTACATGACAATTGGAAATATTCTATTGAGTACACAAAATAAACTCTTGAAACATGCAACCGTTCTTTTGGCGCTTTTGCCCGTCCCCCCAAAGATGCTGGGTGTAGCAGCAATATCTGCACAGCAAAGGCAGGTCCACCATAAGAGGCTTTGTGATTTAATGGAAGCGATCTTTTCGTGAATTGTTGCAATAGAGTACTTGGGCCTTGAGGTTGAATGCGCCGATAGCATGGTCCGATTGTGTTTATTACGCCTCTCAGTGTGGATTGTGGATCACTTGGAAAATATAATATTGCACGGCATTCAACAAAATTAGTGCACTGTCTGTGACATTTGACCGGAACAGCTAGGGTCCCATTTGAGACATTCTGTAGCCAGAGGAGATTATAGGAAATCCTAACATCTTTTCAACAAATTCTGTGAAAACAACCAGCAGGCCAAGGAACAACTAACACATTGTAGTTTCAAATTACTTCCTAGCGTCTTTTGGGAGCTTCCGAACGTTGAGCAATCCCACCTGCCCAAACCAGATATTCTCCATATCGTGTACCTGGGAATATTCGAAGCACACCTTATGATATGGGTTATTGGATTTCTAAAGAAATACAAACGGCTACAAGCATTCAATGCTATCTGGAAGAGTTTAGTTATTTATCCTGGCTATTCCGCGCAGAACAAAGAGTTCCGTCG
The DNA here is from genome assembly GCA_003070745.1 of Tuber borchii. Classification (NCBI taxonomy): domain Eukaryota; kingdom Fungi; phylum Ascomycota; class Pezizomycetes; order Pezizales; family Tuberaceae; genus Tuber; species Tuber borchii. Next base: position 15,333 of record NESQ01000479.1, read on the forward strand.
AATCTCTCAGCCGAGCGCAAAAGGGATGAAGAATCTGGTTAAAGTGATACTACAGTGTTTTGCAGCCTCCCTATGTCATCCGAGTGCTGCAGAACGTCCCATATTCACCAAAGCTCTGACCTATGTCTGGTCGATTGTCGACTTTACTATACTGTCACAATATACAGCTATACGGATGAGACGATTCAATACCTCAAACAGTTCCTTAAGACCTTTCATGATCACAAAGAGGTTTTTAAGCAGTACTGAACGGATAAGCACACTGCCAGGAAAGTGAGAGAGGTCACAGCCAGAATTCGAGGTGAGTATGGTGAAGTACTTAATCAACACCGCTATTTGGGGGCTACATTTGCCAACAGACATCGCATAGCAGGTGAGCAACGTCACGATTTAGAGGGAATTGTTACAGATATATGTGATGAGGATTTAGACTTTAACTTTGTTAAGATATATCTGTTGAGTCACTTCGGGAACCATATACGGCACTTTAGGAATATTCCAATGTATTCTACCGAGTCGGGAGAATCTAGTCACAAAACAATGATCATAGAGGGCTATCAGCGATCAAATAAACATGATGCAAGCCAACTAATACTATGATCATATTCTAGACTTGACAGCTTCAAAATTCATGAAATTAATATTCAAGCGGATCTATTGCGTCCGATTCAAGATAAAGTACGTGACAAACATTACAAATGGCAAGTCGGTTCAGTAACAAAACAACCAATGAGTTTCAAACCAACTGTGGAAACCATGTCCCAGCTCTACCAGAGTTTGAGCAATTTTCCGGATCTTTTAATCGATTATTATCGACCGAAGTTGTCTGTGAGCTAACATTTTGATGTGAACTCGGTTAAACAGTTTCCTGTTGAGATATGTCGACTTTTACGTGTCCCGGTAGAGCATCTTCAGGATGAGAGAGAGGTCACTTGGTACCTTCTTCGGTGTACCGGAACCCATCATTGGAGGTCAACAGGGCAGAGCAGAAATGATTAGGTATGGGTGGATTCGGGTAATAGAAGTATTTACGAAGCACTAAAAGGCTATTATCTGGCCCGCTTGGTTTCCATAATGAAAGTTCTAGATCCAAGAAAGAGTTTAGTAGCTAGACTGATATTAGTAGATACACTCTATATTGAGAACTCGGGGAAGCTCAGCGATTTAACGCAACTTGTTACAGTTACTGTGGTGACGGTGAAAGGCCTAAACTGAACAACTGAGATAGTAATTAGTATCAAACGGAGCATGGGCATGGCGCATTTGGTAATCGAGACTACTAGTACGGATAACAACCGCTGGTATGTAAATAGTAGGATTGATTTAGAAACATTTAATAGACTTTATTGAAAACTTTACAGTAGAAAGAAAGAAACAAAAAATAGTATGATGGGCACCCATAGCGGTGCATTTTGAGCCACCTAAGGATATCGATGGTGAACTAACTGAGACGACAAATAAGAGTGGTACAGAAAGGCAAAGTGAATCATGAATATCTGGAGAAGGACGAGAGGAGGCAGAAAAGATACTTGCTTCTGTAAAATAAAACAGATTTGGCATGCATACTTTGGAAACAGAAGGGTGTGTGGGACCGGTACAGGGGTAGTGAGTAGATATTATAACCTAAAGAACGTCCCCCATGTGGCGAAATCCATTACAGAGAAATCAAGGGGAAGAGAGAGCACAGTGCGATCTGGAACACTAAGAGAGACGAGGTTGTTCCGGACACACACCAGTGGTAGAGACTGCATATTATGGTCTGAAGAATGCCCTCAGGGGGACGGAATCCATAATGGAGAAATCAAGTGGAAGGGAGAGTGCCAAGGGCATGAAGGGACACCGAGACAGACAAGGTTGTTCCGGACTCGTACAGGTACAAAGTCGACGCACCACAGCCAAAATGGCCTGGATGGAAATGCAAAAACAAAACCGAGGTCAGTTAAGCGAGACCACCTCGCTAGTGGAGCAAGCTAAGGGCCACCTGCAAAAGTGGATGATAAATGGTGCTGAAGGCCTCTTGGGTCTTTAGGAAAGGTGGTAAATGTATGAGGGACAGGAGGGACCAGGAAAGGTGGTATTACTACCATGTACAGAGAGATATGTAGGTAATACATGAGGGAGAACTTTTTTTTCCTGATGTTGAAAGATATGGTTCATGAAATTTCAATTCTCCTTATTCTAATCAGTATAAAATGTCCCTCTATTCACTGCTCTCCTAACATCTATCTTACTCTTAACAACTCCTAATATCAAGACTTAGCTACTACTGAAACTATCAGTCTATGCCCATAAGCACAAATTCATATAGGCTGAATTGCATACCCACACCTCTGATTGTTCTCTGTCAAATTCTTGCAGAAGCAAACACAATTTGTCTTCCGTTTAACCTTCTTCTTTCTCTTCACTTACCTTACCCTTCAAAAAGACAATCAAACAAACAAAACCAACACAACAAGAGCTCAATGCTTCCTAACCGTTGTGCAAATCAGAATGTTTTGAGTACAAAGGGTAGCAGAACTTAGAGGCCCACAACTAGGCATCTTGGTCAGAAGAGAGCCAGCACAGGTTTTAATAGAGTACAGCAGCCAGCGTGGTATCCTGCCGGCAGGGTTGCAATAGTGGAAATTCTAAAATACCGCCTGGATGGGGGATACATTATTCCCAATGCTCCCTTCTATCGTCTTGTCAATAGATCATGGCAGATTTGACACTCAATCAGCAATTCTGCTGGCTGAGATCTGGAGTTAAATGCCTCCAGGTGGGGGCAGAGGAGTTCATACTCATGATAATGACTGGTAAGTTGAATTTCTGTCCTAATCAAATCATCTAATTTACTAATTAATTACTTATGGCTAGTGTATTAGGTGTTACCCTCAGGGTCATAGTTCAGGAACTAAGGCTTGTTGACGATATCATGAATGTCATAGTTGGGAAGTCTGACTAGGCTACGCTAGATGAGATTAAAGACAATCAGAATCTGAATGAATGCAGGGCAGCACCACTACCTCCACCTGGCTCAGGGGTTCAACCTCGTCCTCGTCGCAGAGCCACTCCTCCCTCTCCCCCTGCCCCACTCCCAGATGGTGGCCATGATAGCCATAGTGATGATAGTGGCTCTGACGGCAACCCTGGCTCTCCTCTCCACCATCACTTGTTTCCTGAAGCTACAGGAGCTAGTGGAACTCGTGGTAGTAGTAGTACAAATAGTGCTAGGAGGGTTGGTATAGGAGGGAGCCAGTGTGGGAATACAAGAGCAGTGGCAGGAGGTAGTATGGGTAGCGGCAGTGATGTGTCAGCTGGTGCACGAGGGAGTAGGGGAGATAATGAAAGTAGTAATGCTGCTGGTGCTGCTAGAAGTTATGCTACCAATGAGGGTAGTGGTACTACTAGAGAGGCTGCTGGGAGTGCTATCAGGGGTTCTGCTAGGAGTGCTGCCAGGGGTGCTGTTGGGAGTGCGGCTGGAGGTGCTACAGGAGACAGAGTTTCTCAGGTTGAAGAAGGAGAACTATCTAGAACCTATGGTAGGAGTAACCCCCGAACACTCCAGTTCAGTATTCACCCATCCCCTGTTGGACTACCGGTAGTGGAACTCGTAGGCAGGTAGGTAGTGGTAGTGGGACAGGGTGGACGAGTTCGATTCACACACACTCTGGAGGTGGTGATGGCAGGTCAGGAGCTGGGGGTACTAGCCCGAGTGGTGGGATCTAAGCACATTATTGAATTATTTTTTGCTTTCCTTTCCTCAATTAACTTTTGTTTTCAATCAGAATTACCTTCTCTTTAAATGTTTTCTATCATTTTATATATAGAACCCTTATAAAGAAGGCCTGGTATTTTATCCCTTCTGCTTCACACATGTAGTCTTTGCATGAATATATATTATAGAGCTCTAATGATGCTTCCAAATCACCTCTTACCTCATGCTGAAAAGGTGATTGACTCAGCATAGTTACTACTAACTAATCACGCAGTGAGTATGCTTTGGGTGTATAATCTCAGGCGTATGATTATGGGCATATGATTATAAGCCTATGATTGAGTGTATAATTATGAGTGTATGATTTTGGGCAGATAATTTTGGGAGTATAATTTTGAGCATATAATTCTGAGCAGATGATGCTGTACAATGGTTTTAAGTATATAGTTCTGGGTCTGTGTATGATTATCGGTGTATGGCTTGGGCAAATGATTCCTGCCGTATGATTCTGGGCAATTGTTCTCAGCCTATGGTCCTTAGTGTATCATTTGGGCAATGGCTTAGATTATATAATGCTGGGAGTATAATCCTGGACATATGATTGTAGATATAAGGATAGCACAATTGGTTTAGTATCTTAAATACTAGAAAAATAAGAGGTAGTAGCAGGATATCAAGAAGGGCCTTCTCAGTAAAGTGAAAATGGAATCCATGCTAGTAAGCAGTGAAATGGGCAATATTTTTATATATCAGAGGACAAGTGAACAGGAATATACAAAAAAGATAAACGCATCAGTGGGGAATTACGGAAAATGTGGGGCTCTGGACAGGGAAATTTGATCTACTGGGGGCCATTTGGGGTCTTAAATGGGGTGGGGACCTGGCCAGAGGCAGGGGTAGATAATGAAAAAAAGACTCCCCACCCCAAGCTGTTGGGCGGGGCAGGGCAAGGAATTTGACTAGGGGCCCGGAGTTTTCAGAGCCCTGTAGGCCCCGTAACGAACGCTGATATCAAAATTAAGATATTTTCTGAGAATGCAAACTCTATCTTCTACAAAGTCCAAAAGAGCTAGAATATATTAGTCAAATTGAATTAAACAAGCATGTATAATATCTCATACTTGTTCCAGATCCACCAACTACTACCATATTCCTCACATGACTTTTACCAAATCTTTTAAATAGAGAGAATATTATCTTATAAAGAAAATAAAGATAGAGAAATTTATAGACTCCGAATTATATATTTCAGATATAAAACCTTTAGCTGAGAAAATTGAATTTATTCCGTACATTATCACTTTCAATAACTTTGGAATGTTCATTAATCTACTTTGCCATGAGATATTATAGTTTACATATTTTTTGAATTTGAATATTCTCTCATTTTGCTCTGGTAGCTTCAATAGCTCTCTTTACTCAAGTCTCGCAAGATACGTAACAATTTTTATAAGATTAGTGTACTAGAGTGATATTTAATAAAGAAGGGAAATTAACTCTATCTCTTCAGTGGTGCTGATATTAGAATACCAGATCCCCCTCTAGAATATTTTGTCGAACTATAGTTTTATGAAAAGTATAAAGTTTTTCTGTCCTAAGACTATTTTATAGATAATTAAATTAGAGGTATATAATAGCTATTCTGATAATTTTGATAGTATGAAATACTATAGTTATCATCATTTAATATACTTGTTATGTAACTGGTAGTTTGTTGTAACAGTTTGATTATTTAGAGATTTTGTATTAGATATAATAATTATCCAACAAGTATGTTTACAACTTAAGTAATATAAAATACAATTTGCCAAACCTTATAATATATATTATATGATCAGGTCTGAATCCTGATCTTCCTAGGTAGACTTGGTTCTTATCAAGTTATCAGAATGTAAAATCTTAAAAGAAATTCTTAAAAGTATCGCTAATAGTCCTTGATTGAGTGAAATTTGAAATATATATTTAATTTATAAAATCAAGAAATAATTCAAGAGTTTCTGTTGATAATTTTTATCACTATAATATAGGCAAGCAACTCAATCAAAGTTACTATACTAATATAGTCAGACATTTTATTAATAAATAAATAAAATATATTCTCATCTATTCATTAGAGGTAAAATGTAATTACTTTAAATTAGTATTCATACCAATTGAAACAGTAATTAACACCATAAAATGCAATATATAACTCCCCTTCAAAATAACATTGGCTTAAACAATAACTACTAACGTATTTTACCCAGTAATGGGTCACCCCCCAGTAATGGGTCACTTGTTCGCTCCACTATTATTTAACAAATTTGTGATTCCAGAGAGTAATACTCATAGGATCATATTCAAATTCAAAACCTTAATTGTTGATAGACGTTAGAATAATCAGGCTGGGTTTTAGAAATTTAATTTAATTTTCAGAGCAGTAAATGGTGCAAGTGAAATATCATGAATAAGTATGAAATCGCAAGACAGCAATAGAACCACTGGTGCAAAAAGACAAGTATTTTCCACCCTTGTAGTATGGGTTATTAGCTATAAACCCTAAAGGTTATAGAAGGTTAGGGTGAGAATTGAGGCTGAACAAGAGTTTTAAAGATATGGCATTTTTTATACATCTAGTACACTCAATTGTAACATACAACTATCATCCTTTTGACATCAAATTTCATCAAAAAAGAACCCAGCACCAATGTCTGTTAAGAAACCTGATATGGAGAATCGCCTGGAGGCCACCATTTCCGCCAAAACCAAAGATCCTGATCTCTCAATACGGTACTTAGCTCAAACATTCGGAGTTTCGAATACCACACTTCAGAAGCGACTTAAAGGCACTACCACACCCCGAAAGATCGCACACGAAAGCCAGCAGTTGCTTAGCCACCTTGAGGAGAAGGTTATTATTCACAGAATTCAAGATTATGATGATCGTGGTATTCCTCTTCGCCGATGACATGTATTACAAATAGTTTATGAAATATTGAAAGCCAAAGAGAGAGTTGCTGAAATTGGAAAAGGGTGGGTTGATCGCTTCGTCCAGAGACATCCAGGTATTCAAGCCAAGGTTGGAAAGAGTATTGACAAGCAAAGAGCTCTTGCTACTGATGTTTCAATTCTCCAAACGCATTTGGAAAGATTCTATCAATTGAAGAGCCGATATCATGTTCTTCCTGAGAATATTTGGAACACAGATGAGAAAGGGTTTCCGATGGGACTGGGGGCTGGTGAAACTGTTCTTTGCCATACAGGGAGACGAAATCCCAAGATCATGCAGGATGGGAAGAGAGACTGGGTTACAGTAATTGAAGCAGTTGCAGGAGATGGAAGGATATCGGCTCCTCTTGTTATTCACTCTTCCACAGCACACCTGATGGGCCACCATTCAAATATCAACTATGAGATCAACAATGACACCTGCTTCACCTACTCTAAGGCTGGATACACCTCATCAGAACTTGCCTTAGACTGGTTAGATCAAGTATTTAAACTAAGCTCACGTCCAGCCAATGGTATAATTGATCACCGGATCCTTGTGCTCGATGGTCACAGCTCCCATGTTAATAACATTGCATTCATTGAGCATGCTATTGCCAACAACATCCATCTTCTCTGTCTTCCAGTTCATACCACTCACATCCTGCAGCCTTTAGATATTGGTTTGTTTTCCCCCTTGGGAAACTATTACAAGCAGGAGCTGGAGGACTTCCAATGTGTAACGGAATCTACTATTATCTCTGCTACTTACTATACTGACGTTGGATATTGCCTATTTAGGATTCCCTAGTAACGCATATTCCTTCCTTGTACCTTCCTTATTGTTATTGTTTCCTATTGGGTAGTACCTTCCCTTACTCGCTTATTTGCACCCTTTGATGTTGTACCCAATTAGGATACTCTATGCTTTCCTACTATGTATTACTGGATTAGTACATCAGTAGCGATCCCTTGTTTGTTTGATTCCATTACTTGTTTTGTTAGTTATATCCTGTCGCTTCTATAACCTTGTTTAGGACTTAGAAGTTTCGCTACTCATGTAGCTTTGCATTTTGATACTTGCTCTTTGGACAGGATAGTTGGTTATACTTTATTTGTATTTAAAGAGCTCGAGATCCCTTAAGGATTCGAACTCTCAAGCCTCACAGGAACGCTCTTCTTTAATATACTACAAGTTGAACGGTCACTCTATTAGTCCCTCATCTTTCTTATATCTCTTACAGAGATTCCACTTGACGCTTCCCCTCCTGTCCTTCAGTATCGCCGGATCTCCCTCTGGGAATCTCGCGATACCTAGGAGCAGGTTACACAATGCAACCATGGGCCATTTTGGAAGATGCGGAAAGGGAACTTCTATCCAATGCTGCAACGAGCTAGACAGAAGGCTATGACAGCTCAGAATGTGGCGTCAGCATGGCGTTCAAGTGGAATGATCCCCTTCAATCCTCAACGTGTGTTACAAAATCCAAATCTGCAACTGAATGCCACTCCAGCTATTCCTCTCTCAGCTAAATATTCAGGACTTCGCCCCTTAGGAGGAAGAGATGGTAGAGCTCGAGAGGTTGATGAGATTAGAAAAAAGGCTGCTGAACTTGAAGATGCTGGAGAGGCTACTGTCTTACTTCACCAAGCGATTGAAGTTGCTGATAAAGCCCAAACACAGTCAATTCTTGATAAAGCAACAATCAAACAAATTGAGTCTATAAAGTCAAGTAAGCCAGACCGCCGTCAAATCAAAGGGGGGCTTCTTCTTCATACAAAGATTCTTGGTGAATTGTACAAAAAGCGGGAAAGAGATGATCTTAACAAGCAAGCTAGGCTTGAAGCAGGAAGACTTAAGAGAGCCAAGGGTAAGAGACAAGGGGTATCAAGGAAGAAGATCAAGATACCGGCAGGGCAATCCGTTACCCCAATTGATTCAGAGAGTACAGAGGATGAATCAAGTGCTGGAGAGGAAGAACAAGCTGTATGTATATTTTGTCCAATATGTGTGAGATTTTCAAAACCTTTGCTCACAATCAATAGGTACCGAAATTGAAATCCGTCACTTCGAGCGCTAGCACCAGCCGTCCCTACAGATCTACCAGGCGTTCAATTAATTATTCTATAAGTGGGGAAGCAGGACCCTCAGCCTGAACTGTGAACTAGAATTTTCTTATAAAAGATCACTCTGCTGGATTTCATATCCATTTCTTTTTAAAAAGTTCTGTTTTTTTCTGATAATCATTGTATACTCTTATTTTATAGCTGTGATAACTTTCATAAGTGTAGCTAAAATGGTGGTTGTGGAATTTCACTTTTTATCTCAGTGCCGAAATTTTATATGGTGACTCATTACTGGGCGGTAACCCATTACTGGGTAAAATACGTTAGTATTAAGCATACTAATCCATGATATTAAATCGTTCATCTATTGCATCAAACATAAAATAATAATAAGTAAAATAATTATTTATATGTTTTGGAATAGAGTATCTTTCAAATCTATTTCTTAAAAAAGAAGAGTGACATGTATTGTATTCTGCCTATTTCATTTGCAAAAATAGTTTATTAACTAGAATTATCTTAGATAATTTCAACCATTATAGTAAAATTGAGCAAGTTGTACTCTGTCATTAAACCTCCTAAGTATATTTTTAGCTCTTGTATGAGGGTTTGTTTGAAAATTTCCTAACATAGTAAGTATTAGTACCTCAGCTAGTATCTAATTAAGCTATCAAAAGAAGAAGCTTACTACTAGAAGGCTCAAGAAAATAATAAGCTTACTAGAAGACCTCAAGTTTCACTCTCTAGTAGGTGAATAACTTCTCCTTTTCCTCTGTATATAGTTTTAACATAGTAATCTTATTCTAAATTGTAATTACTACTTCCTTGAGAGCAGAGTTTAAAGTTATCATCAGGGTTGATGGAATATTTTAGATGTTGTCTTCTTACTAATATACCTTACCTCATATTATAATATGATTTACTATTTTATTTTTAATATAGATTCTAATACTTTCTTTTTCTTAGCTTGCTCTACAGACTTTATCTTCTGTCTTTATTCTTTGTTTGAAGAAATTCTCAACCTAATACATAATTGCTACTCTAGATCTTTCTTGTTTCCAGTATTAAAAGAGCTGCTGATAGAAGTAGTCCAGAAATATCAACATCAAGATATATTTTATAGTAGAATGCAAGAGAATCTTTAATGAAAATTTTAAAGCTAGAAAAATATTTGAAAAGCCAGTTAGAAACTGGTACTTTCAGTTATTAGAGCATTGCCCTTCTTATTGTCTTCATTCTTATTGTCTTCATTGTCTTTTTTCTCATTCTTATCCTAATTCTCTTCATCTTTCTTGCAATTTTCATTTCTCGCACTCTTATTATCTTTCTCTTCCTCCAGGTAAACTCTATAATAGATATTATGGATAGTGTTCCACGTTTTAACTCTCATTTAAAGTCTCTGACTTTTGATAGAAGTAATAATAGACTATAAAGTCATTCTATCTTATAAGATAAGTAATATTAGATTATATTTTTGCTATCAGATAACTAGTTAATATACTAGTTGTCATGTAATTCTCTGACAGTTTCTCTGCTACTATATAGATATTTCTCATAAAGGTAAGACTTGTGATTTCAATTTCAACTTGCTAATAATGGAATTTAATTGATGAAATCTTTGAAGTGCAAGTATATAGAATCTATAAGACTCAGAAATAGATGTATGAAAATATACTCTCATCTTTAGATTCTTATTTTTTCTTATTTGTAATTATCAAATATTTGTTGCAGGCTGCATATTTTATTTCAAGATCACTAGAGTGAAATATTGTGGTTCATCTATAAGAAGTTATTAAGAAATAGCTGAATGAGACAAAAGTAAATAGAGAGTAGAAATCAAGTTGTGGAATAAAGATCAAAAAGAAAGTAATAGTAATAAAGGAAAAAGTTGAATAGGAGAATAAAATAGCGAATTTAAGCTTCATGATATATCAGCCAATATATATTATAAAATATTCATATATAGCTCTCTTGCTATATGTCTGATCTAATTGTATAATTTTGATCAAGCTAATTTTGACAGGGTATATGTGAGGAATAAGAATAATTTCAAAAAGAAAAAAATATAATCATTTATCAATGCAAATAGCAGAGTAGTTATTTGAAGAGAGAAAGGGAGTCATGACATTTAAATAAAGATAAAGTGGAAAAAGGCCACCAGAAGCTAAAAGTTTATATATGGCATATGTATAAAAATAGAGAAATGCTAAGTTTATAGTATATATTAGGATAAGATACAAGGAAGTGCCAGAATAAACCAAACAGGTATTAAGAGTCTGTTCATCTATTACAAAACTCATATTATGTACTATATCAGTTTGGCTTTTAATCTTAGTTAATACTCTATGCTAGTCCACAATAATTCTTTTGATTTTCATGTATTTAAGATTAAATTTTTTTTTCTTCCACCTACTTCATCTAATTATCTGACCAGTTTGGATTATCAATTAATTGAATAGACATCCTTCTTAACTTCAAAATTTAGAGTAATAACATAGTCTAGTTTAAACTAGATATCATACAAATAAGATTGGTTGTCTCTGCTAATTTCTATAAGAGAATTCCTCTCTTTAGATATTGTGACCTGTATAATTTATTGACAACTTAGTAGCTAAGAAAATAATTATTAACTTGATCTTATCAACTTTCAAAATACCTTATTATATCATAATTAAAGAAGCAATGCAGAAAGATTGCAAGCTATAATAACAGTTAAAGAGCTCTATAATTGATAATTATAAACTATTTTCTCTCAGTCCTACACTTCAGGATTCTAAGTACCTAATTAAAATATTAGCAGATTACTAATGTAAGATAACACCAGAAGAAAAGAAGCAGTGAGCAAAGTAATAATAGGAAGTAAGGTAATTGAAAATAGAGTAATAGTAGAAGAGGAAAGCATTTATCAAAACTTGATATAGTATAACATAACATTGATAGTAAAGAAGGAGGACAAGAAACAATTGAAAGAAGTCTCTCCATTTATACACTCTGGGAAAGAAGAAAGAACAAATAGTATTTGTGGGCCCTGTATTTTAAACAGTCTCAAAACGAAATTTGCATGCCCTAATCTGATGACTCAGATCTGTGATTTATCAGATAATCAAGATGTACTTTTCTGATACCTGTATCTTTCTTTATTGACCAAAGTTTTATGCTTAGGCTATTATATAGTTATTTCTATATATTCAAATGAACTAAATATTTTGCTCTTTTTATTAATAGTTTTAAATTAATAAATGAATAGGACTCCTACGAGTATGTTTCTATTCGAGTTGGATTGAGTTTGTTCATAGCTAAGTAAGGGAGCACTGTACTACGAGTTGGGCATGCGACCATTGCGGTAGGGCATAAGGCGCAAATGGTTTAAGGTATAGCACGATTCCGTACTAATGGACAAGATTGCTCAGGTAGTGAGTCAGTGAGTGATGTGTCGTGATTTTTGGTTTGATTAGGCGTCATGGCGCTCATCTACGGTGTGTGTCTATGGACTATAGGTGTATGGGGTGGATAGATGCAGAATAAGCCGGAATCTCAAGTTATATACCATGGTATAGCGCAATACTATACGAGCTACCATCTATCCAACCGACAGGCTACAACATACCATCAACATTCTTATCGGTTCAGGTTCTCAAGAAAGCAAACCCTAGGTACAAATGCCGATATCGATATCTAATAACCTACATTTTTATCTCACCCGCAGTAAAAAGTACTAAAAATTCAAGCTAGAAATCTACCAACCAATGCATATCCATCCAGCCGTAGGGGGCATAAGAGAAAAAAAGACACCCTCAATTTCCATACTTACTATACTATACCGTAGCCGTACAAACCAACGCCGCGCCAGGCCAGACCTTGCAAACATGACATAGCAAGGTATGGTCACTGCAACAAAACCACAGAGCAAACAGGTAAAGGAAAAATAAAGGCAAGGAAAAAATAATAAGAAAACCAGAAAACCAGAATATATGCTCAATCCAGTATGAGTAATAAGAAAGGGATGGAAGAAAAGGGCGCCAGGGGCTATTTGTTATAGAAGAAAGGAAAAGAAGAAAGAAAAAACACCCAAAGTCCCCAATCCACCCATGCTTGCATGTCCATCACGTTCATACCATCTTACGTACGCTCTCCTAGGGCGGATCCACTAGTCCTCCTCGGAACTCTCATCGTAATCGGCCGGCACGAGATTCCTATACGTTCGACTTCTCAAATCTTCTTCTAACCCACCGTAATTATCGTCCGGGACATATCCCTCACCGCCGAGGTAACTCAGTGCAACGGGTAAGAAGATCAATGCGTGCGTAGCAGCAACAATAACCAAGGCAAGCCACATTCTAAAGTAGTATATTTCGAAAATCTTGGAGCGGGTGAATGCGAGTACACAGACGCCTATTAGTTTTGTTACGGTGATGCCGGTGAATACCTTTTTTGTATATTAGCTATAAGGGAATATATAGGGAGGAGGAAAAGGGGGGGGACTTACGGAACCGCCGACTTGGACGAGGGCGCTCAGTGCTCTAGCGTCTTTCCCGCGGAAGCCGCGAGCGCGGTCAACGGCGCTGCGACTGGGAAACATGAAGGCTCGGGCAATATGCGAGCAGAACTCAACGCCGATACCAACGCAGATTACTAGGTTTACCAGACTGACTGCGTTAAGGCTTACGCCCCAGAGTGCCATTATGCCCAGAATGTCCACAACGATCATTAACACGGTAGCGCTAACCACCAGTCCCGTCTGCGCACTTCCAAGCAATATAGAAGAGACCAGGAATATACATGCTAGCGTTGCGAGTAAGAGCGCCTCCGTGAGGCCGACGATGGAAGAGTATTGGTCGAAAAAGATGTAGAATTTAGAGTAAGGGAAGACTTCAAGGCCAGAATTTTGCGAGAGAACCTGGGAGATGCGGCGGGCGGAGGCGTAGGCATCTATAAAATCCTTCTGGCTGCGGAGCGGAGTGTGGGACGTGCGGAAGTGGCTCGCTTTTATTGTCTTGCGGCTGTGGTCGGGAACGATTGCGTGGGAGTAGGCAGCCTTGCCGGCTACTGGGCACTCTTCCCCTGTCGGAGCTTGCAGCCATGTGTCTAGGTAGCCCAGGAACTCGTCGCCTTCTGGCATACCGTCGAGGGTGATATTCCAAGCCGGATCCCGATTTTTGAAGCAGACCCTGCAGACGTGATCACTCTCAAACTCGTCGCAGAGTTCGGAAGGATTCTTCTTCTTGACTCTGCAGCATCGGTCAAGGGAGGGATTCAACCATAGGAAGAAGTCGTCGATCCAACTGGCCACAGGTTCCGCAATATATGAAGTCTCGGGACGTTTTCTCTCCTGTTCTAAAACATTTGAAAGCGAAAATGTATCACATGTCGAAAAGCGCCCACAAAGTGATTGCTGCTCTTCCCTGGAGGTAATGTTATAATCCTTGGTCACAAAGTAGACTGGTGGTCCAACGTCTAGGTAATCGTAAAGGTCGTTAAAGTAGCCAATCAAGTATGAATCACTCGGAATGGCAATTCTCTGGTCTAAACACCAAAACGTTAATATCCGGGTCCGATGACAAAATGGGATGTATCATACCCAGCCCAAGCTCGACCTTTGGCAAAAGCGCGATTCCGGCGGTGAACAACCCCAGGAACAAGCCCACGATAACCCGTTTTGTGCGTTTCTGCAATAGAGCCGGCGCATATCCCTTCCTTATGAATTTCTGTAAAATGCCTTCCTCCTCCATAGAGAATCCAGGTGCATTCCGAATACCCTCCCCTCTCGCATTCGACATTATTCCTGCTCCAACGCTGGTAGCAGAACCATTACTCTCATAGCCACCAGGCGCCTTGAAGCAGGGGAAACAATCCATCCTGTTGCTCTCAACCCTCTTCTGGTTCAACGATAACACGGCCACGAACATGGTAACCTGCAACAAAGCATTGACAAACACTGCACCAGCGGCATAAATAGCAAAGTTCCTAACTGCAGGCATAGAGACGACAGCTCCCAGTGCAAAGGCAATAGTTTCGCAAGTTGCAGAGAGTAAGATGCTTGGACCCATTCTGCCCATTGCCTTTCCAACGCGAACTTCCACTCTCTCATCCGGATGCGAATAGTTGACTCTTTCGAACTCGTGAACGATCAAGAAGATGTTGTCCACACCGACAGCAAGAACAAGGAACGGAATGACCTCAGCGATAATAAGGGTTACTTTAACGTCCATTGCGGAGAACAACCCCACACTTGCAGAGACGCTCATAAGGACAATGATGATTCCAAAGATTCCGAGGGTAAATTTGCTTTCCACAAGGAGTTTGCTGCTCTGGCTCAGGACATGAGGGATTGTCAAACTTGCGCTTCCCAGTGCGAGGCTAGCGTAGATGAACATAGCGATATAGCTAATAACAACGATCTTGGCGTCAGTGTTAGTGCTCTTGTTCAATTCCTCCTCAAGACTAACTTCCGTTGAAAAGCTCAATCTCAACCCCCTCTCCTTAGCTTCGCCCTGCACAGCAAGTAGCGTACTTTTCAAGCTCTGCTCCCAATCCATAGTCTTCACAAGCTCCTTGGATCCCTCTGCGTGGTTGTCCAGAACCCAAGTAACGATCATAGCCCTAGAATCCACAACATCGCCAGTATCTTGCCACCCTCCAAGAATTAAGTTCTTATTCAATGGTTGTCCGAAGTCCGGCAAGCACTGAGTCTGAACAGGTTGCGCCGCACAAGATCTCAAATCCCTCTGCCACGTCCCCTCTTTGACATTCCAGAAGCTGTTCCCAAAATATCCGGCAACGCTCTGAACAACGCATCCGGCATCCGTAGGCTTCAAACAAACATCGTCTAAAGTGACTCCGTGATTCAAACTCTTTAATCTTCTGATGCGATTTTCAACATCAAACCACCAACTCAATACATCATAACTCAGAACTGGAGAGGCCCCTGCTTCCGTGGTATCGTTAACCAGGAACACCTGCTGTGCGCGGTAGAAGGGATCGAAATTGTCGTCAAAGAATTTCTTCTCCAAAGCAGCTTCAGATGTAGGACTAACCCACAACCTCACAGGGTCTGTTTCGATGCTGAACCTGAGCCAACCTAGACTCAACAAGCCAACAATTATGATGCTAGTCGAGATTGTAACAGCGGGGAAAGATGCGCATGTATGTCCCAACCAGGAAAACAAATCGTCCAAACGTGAATTCAAGAAATATTCCCTGTAAGGCATATCCATCATTCCAGCTCCCACAACATCACCCTCATCCTCATCGTCACTCGGTGTACTGTCTTGCAATAGTCTAGCACGCTCAGAATTCCTCTTTTTCAAATTCTTGTAGGTTTTAGTGGCGGTATATGCCCCAACAAGAATGAATAGCGAAATTGAGTAGATGAGTATAACTGCGAAGCTAAGGCAAGGAATTACCCCGACCTTGCATTCCTTCCCTACTTCAACTTCTTGAAGGGTAGGACAGACAGCGGGGCAATCAACACAAGAACATCTGTAGGCCACATCTCCGTCATTGCATCTCTTGGGTGAATGATCCATTGCCTTCATTGGGGCACCCAATTTGTCTTTGGGGGGAAAGTTGATCTGGAACGGTGATCCAAACGGCTTCTCATCTCCTAGGAACTTTAAAAATGCAGGGTAATCCTTCGCACCCCCACCAATAAGATCCATAGCATAGCCATTGGTGCCAGAAAACTTGACGTCCTTGCACGAGTCGAAGAATCCGCTCCCGTAGGAAGAGGAGACAAAGTAATCTAACTCCGTGACCATCTTCTTCCCGGTGCTCGCAGTTTGGGCGGCGGTGACATTGAGGAACAACGATTGATCGGGTGAGCAAGTGAGGGTGCAGAAGAGGTTAAAGAAGTTTGCCTCGCAAGCAGGGCAGGAAGCGATGAGCGCTTCAGCCCTCTTCAAATTCTTCGATAAATCGTCCAGCTAGATCCCAGACCACTTAAGTAAGCATAGCTTCAGCACAAAGCAGACAGAATTCCTCCCAACGCACCTGATTATCCTCGCAGCAGACCGGTCCCTCCTTCCAAGTATCCCCACAAATCTCCACCAACCGTTTCCTAGTCTTGGGGCTCGGTTCAGTAGCCGGCGTGTTATCGGGACAGGGCAATTGCCCCCCGAAGAAAGATTTCTTGCCACACTACGCACAATCATTAGCTTTATCGAGCCTAACCGTGCCTCAGATGATGGTCTCGAAAAGCCCAAGAAGTGGGGGTTGAGAACGGTACCTGACCACGCATTGCACAAACTCCAGCTTTATGCACACTCGTCACCGGGCCCTGCTTGTCAGCTTGCACCGGGTTCGACCACGAGAGCAAACATAGGAGGATGAGTGCTGGTAGTAGTAACCGGGGTATGTGAAGCATCAGGGGATGCTTCATCTTTGGAGAGGGTTGTTAGGATGTGCAACAGTAAAAATAAGGATTGCCGATAACTTTCAGCAATTGTGTCACGAGTTTGGTGAAATTTGGAATACTTCGAAGCCAGGACGACCGACTAAGCGGGCTATGTACGAGATGGTACTATTCGATTCTGTAATGAGTGGGCTCGAAAAGATGATATGCAAGCTAGGGCAGAAGGAGGGTGGGGAATAGTGTTTGAGTGGTAAGTCTGCAGATGGAAGGAAGATGGAAGGAAAGGTTGGCTGAAGAGAGAGATGGGGGGGGGTGGTCGGAGCGATGGGTGACGAGAACAGACGCAAGGGCAGAGGAGAGAGCCGAGATGAGGCAACACTCAAGCGAACAAGAGATAGGCCCTGAGTAATATGTGCGGGGAAAGGGAAAGACACAAAGAGATAAATGGAGAGAAGGAAAGAACGGGAGCCAGAAGGCGAAGATGATGGCGAGAGAGAGGGAAAGAGAGAGAGAGAGAGAGGCTGAAGGCTGAACTGTTAAACCACACGCTTATTCTATATTGCCTTTCGCTTCCTGTCTTACGGGACTCCTAGCTCCGTCAATCAATAATTAAACGATGAAAGTACAGTAATTTTTAGAGATAGAAAGGAAATTCTAGTACTCGAGTAAGGCAAAAGAGTCAGAGGAAAGGCCTCCTTCCCTTCTTTTCTTCTTTTTTTTCTTCTTCCCCATTTCTTTCCCCCCACATTCCCCATCCAACTCTGTAATACTGAATAACAATGACAACAATAACAAGAATAATACTTACTTCTTTCCCCCGTCTAAGCTCACGAGAAATTCAGGCAGAAAACAAAAAAAAAAAAAAAAAGTCGAGATGCTGGCTCGTTGATGACCGTCTGATGACGTGCTGCTGCAGGATTGGGCGAGACCTCAATCCCCTTGGCAGGAGAAAAGAGAAGGAAAAGAAGAGGGGAAAAAACATCCATCGAGGAATTCCCGCACCCAGCGAATCAACCGTCTTCGTTTAATCCCCCCATCGATAAAAGCAGCCTTCCATGGTCCCGTGATTAACTTTTTCTTTTTTCTTTTTCTTTCTTTTTCTTTTCTTCTTTCTCTTCCTGTCAGATTACCGGACAAGTAGTTTTGTTGACGGCCCTGACAGGAACAATTATTGTGAGCCGGAACCCAACCATAAGTAATCTAATATTCAGTCCATCTGCCGGGGTGAATGACCGACAAGCCTAGCAGCCATCTGGCTATCGAACTCGTGATCCGGCCTGAGAAAGTCTATACAAACACAAAAATATCGCTAGTCGCAGGTGCACGATGCACCAGCACACTGTCCAAGTACCGGTATACAACTCGGCTTCATAGCTTATCATAATATCGTTATTATAGCTCACAAAAGTGTAATGTTCAATCCCAATCCATACAACACGAAACTGCGCAACCCAAATCGAGTCCCACCCAATTCAATTCAATCCGAGCACCGGTAGCACCTGCAAATCCCACAGCAAAAGCATCCAAACCCAGATGTGGCATGAGAAGAAGAAAAAGCAAACATAATCCATGAAAAAAGAACCTCAATTCTCTTTTCCATCACAAGCGCCAGGCTCTCTCAGGTGATGATACAAGGAAGAGGAATGCTACGTGGATTGCCACAACAACAGTTAGCAACATGTTCGCACCCCATTCCAGGTAAGTAATAAAAAATACAATAAAAAAAACGGAGAAAAGGCTTGGGGGTAAAAAAAACCTACCAGCAACACGAGTAATCACCACAATCGACACATTTCTGTCCTGGGGGTTTTCCCAAACCACCAGTGCTCAAGACACCGCCACCAGTGAGGGGTGACTTTTCTTTATTCGTGTTGACCAATTGTTGAGCGGAAGAGGAGCACATGGCGCCTAACTGGGATGAGATGAATGGGTACAGAGATCAAATGTTTGAATTGTTATTTCTTTGTATGTACTGTGCTGCCCTATGAGCGACGGACGCCATCGTCGGACTTGGTTAACAAACTTTGTTGCCCGTAAAACAAATTGTCTTGGAGAGGAAATGATAACGAAAAACACAAATTTTAACAGTGAGTGATGGCTCAGAATCTAACAGCAAATAATACCTCATCAAGGTGAATACAGATGGGGTTGTAACATATTTGACACGGAAAGCAGTTTCTCAGGCCGCTCCCGTGGACGCGATATCATCATTGGAAATTTCAAGAGTTATGGCGAAAAAATCAGGGGATCTCACCTTTTGTGTTTGCGCGGTAAGGAAGCGGTTCTGAGGGCGTATTGACGACCGAAGCAAAGAAGACGATGGAGGAGAGTGAGGGGGAGAAGGGCTGGGTGGATGCCGCCCAGCTCATGAACGAAGAGGAGAGCATAGGAGTTCGGGTACCGGCAAGCAACAATAAAAAGTTAACTTCAGGGTTTGGCCCTTGGGGTGATGACGAGTACCGTATGATATGATGCCGGCATCATAACTCTTTCTATTGCTGAGCCACATCACTACTCTGCGCCACTCTGATATCATCAAGCCCCTCCCGTGCGCACGACTGGTTGAAGTCTTAGCCTTTAACCTGTTTTCAGACGCTGGTCTAGCTCTACCACCTCCTAACCCCAAAAGGTATAAACGGTGGCTTATCTTCAGCAAGGGGAAGTCCAAGTTTGTCGATTGGCTAGGTCGGCTTTCTATGAGCGAAATTCGGTATGATACAGATGAAGGGATGAGAGGTTTTAGCCACTGCGACCGGTATTTGGGGCATTATTGGAGGAGATACCTTCAAGTTTCTTTGAGGAAACCTTTTCAATACCAGCCAATCCCGAGCCCTTCCCTGTAGAATACTAGTACCAGCGATGATTTCCTACCAGTAAATGCGCAATGTTTCACCCAGTGATTTCCTGAGGTGCCAAACAATGTAATAAGCATGTTCTCAACATATAACAGCTTGGCAGGATGCCCCTGCGTTTTCCTGAAGAGGATATTTTTGAGACGCAGGCTGTCTACATAGCTGCCTTTTGGCATGAGGGAAAGTTCTAGGGCCTAGTAGGATGCTTTCGGCTTATTTTTAAAGAAATATTTTGTCTTTTTTTTATGATTTTCTCTTACTCGGAAGTTGAAGTACTATTTTCTTTCCTGTGCTTTTGCTGGGATAAAAAAACATTCCAGGTATTCTATAGGGAGGGCTCGGGGTTGGCTGGCATAGAATACCGTACTGGTACAGTACGGTAGGTTTTTCTTTCAACATCCGCCGATCCGTGTTCCTGGTTCAGTGACAGTCTGTGCCCCGTACGCTTAAGAGCCGTGAAATTCGGGAACAAACGGGGGGAAGCATGCCCTGTCACTCGAGTAGAGAAGTGCCTCAAGCTCCGCGAGCAAGGTCTTAGTTCTATGTATGATAAACGCCGCTCAGTCGCCGGGAGGTCATAACAAGGAGCAGAGCACTGAAACATACTCGAGTACAGTTTTTTTTTCTTTTTTTTTTCGTCAAATCCGCGATTTATTCGTACCAGTACAGGAAAATCATGGCATCCACCCTGAAGTATGTATACCTTAGGGTGCTTGCCATGGATTTACCTGTAGTTAGCTACAAATAAACCGAGGATTTAACAAAAAAAAAAAAAAAAAAAAAAAAACCACCCTGAAGTATGGCCTAAAAACCCCAATAACAAAAGAAACCTCAACCCCCCACATAAACAAAATAACGGTACACTGTATCGCTTCAAATAATAATCTCACCAAGGAAATAAACAACTTAAAATCTCAACCCAGACCCTCGTCTGTAAGGAAAAGCCCCATCCTAATTAGAAAATTTATCTTATTAATTTTGTAAATATAAAGGAAGCCATATACTCGAGTACAGTACCCTCCGGTATGACATAACCTTAGGCTAAACGCCTCCACAGTAGACTAATACGAATGCCCTACCCTGAGTCGGGGAATGAGGATTGCAGGCTTGCACTATACCGGTGGTCAGTCAACGTGCAGTAAGGTCGTCTCAAAGACAGGCGGAATGTCATGTTCTAGTTGAGCAGGAATAACTAGTCTCTCTTATCGTCGACCTGTGCAATACCCCATACTCGAGCATATGTGTAACAGCCAGACTAGATGACGGGTCAACGAACGCGGGGGGACAACGAACGCCAAGCATAAATTGCCTGCAAAGGGTAACTTTCTCTCATATCCCAGTGACCCTACCCAATGACCTCGAAGGAAACTTGCCTCATACAGTAGGTTAGTGCTTGGTGTTCGTTGTCCCCCCCTCGTTCGTTGACCCGTCATCTAGTCCATAGAGCGCAGAATTGAACACTCCTCGGGTACTTCTCGTTCCGCGCCTCTGGCACGTGAATGTTCGCTTCTCTCTTCTTCCGCTCGTTAGGTCCTTCCTAAGCCCGACCGTTCCTTTGTTGGTAAGGAAATGCCCAGACCGATCGCCAGTACTTAACAGCCGTCTTCCGTCAAAGTGTCCTGCAGTCCAACGAAATCCACTTTACCCTCACATCAGTGCAAATAGGTCGCGACATGAGTTCCGCAAAGTCTGTTTCGATAGCCGGGAGCACGGGTCTGGTGGTGAGTACACTCATTCATTCATCCTTTTGTTACATATCTCTATGGGGGCTCTTGTTCTTGTCTTTTGTTACCTTCATTTCATCCCTTAGGCCTCTTGGAAAAGTATGTTTTTTTTAAAAAAATACTGACAATGTAATTTACTAACGCTCTTGTGGGAAGGGCTCCTCCGCGCTCCAACACTTTCTCTCAAATCCACAGGTCCCCCATGTGTATTCCTTAATGCGCCGTCCTTATCCTCACCCCATTACCGACCCTGAGTCAAAGCTCAAGCCTCTCATCTCGAGCGATATCGCGACGTGGCCTGCAACGCTTGGTTCTATCCCCACGACCGCCTTTGTCTCTGGCCTTGGAACTACTCGCGGGGATGCCGGCTCTCTCGAGGCTCAGCGTAAAATTGACTTCGACCTTAACCTTGATTTAGCGAAGGCAGCCAAGGCAGCCGGTGCAAAATATTATGTCCTGATATCTGCCGCCGGTGCAGACTCAACATCTCGATTTCCTTACATGAAGATGAAGGGAGAATTGGAAGATGCAGTTATTGAGATAGGATTTGAAAAGACGGCAATCCTAAGGCCAGGATTAATCGTCGGGTCGCGAGAGAAGGCTAGGCTGCTGGAGTACCCTCTCCATCGTGTGGCTAATCTCCTTGGTGCTATCTCAGGTGGAAAGCTGAAGGATGGGTGGGCTCAGGATGCGGATGCCATTGGGAAGGCTGCTGTCAGGGTTGTCCTGGAGGAGGCTGTTTGGGAAGGCAAGGGGAAGCAGGATGGCGGAAAGACAGTTTGGCACATCAACCAAGCTGATATCGTTGCCCTTGGGAAAAATGCAACATGTTAAGTGATAAGTCGGAGTCCCGAGTATTGGGTGGGGAAGGTATGAATGCAGGTGCAGATGCGGGTGCCTTTGTGTTTTTTTTCGTTCCAATTGATATGAGGGTTCATAGGCTGCGGTAGGCACGAATTTAGCGTTGCATAATATCAAATTTGACGGTGTCAGTAAATTTATTTGGATTCAAACGAATCTATGCTAGATCCATCTTCATGCATATTATTACCCATTTAGGGTATTTCCCAGCAAGGCAGGAGTAGGAGTAAAAGAAATGCGGTAAGGTTCTCAAAGGTACAGTAGGCTGGGTAATATGAGGGCCGAGGGGATAGCTCTCGTTTATGCGAATTCTGACCCGGGTTTGAAGCGAGAAGGCAGTACGGGAGGCGTGATACATGGATATGATGGAGCGCGAGCAAAGTAAGGTGTGACCGACTGTTTGGGTGGGGTGCCTCCATGTATAATAAAGAGTGGGTTCCGAGATATTTAATGCAGGGCACGAGAGCCGGAGAGCTTAACGGTACTCGAGTGCAGTAATCATGGGAGGGGAAAGAAGGGAAAAGAAATAAAAATGAGGGCTTGAAATCTGCAGTGCAAACAAAGAGTGTAGCTAACCGATATCATTCTGCCCCACACTTTGTACTCGAGTATATATAATATCCATGGATGTGAGGGGATACGAAAAATTGAACCAGCGAATGGGGGAATAGAAGAGTATTTATGCCATACTCGAGCGGTGGACGGGTAGCCTAACTTAAATACTTGCGGTCACTCCAAAGAGGAGAGCGGTATACGTATGATACTGTATCATGATGTTTTTTTACACTTTTTACCTTTCTCTGTGAGATAAGTTGGGTCTTTCTAACTGCGCTGGTGTTGCTGCCATTACTGCTACAGTTTGCTGTAATAGTATTACTGTAGACTGGCCATGATACCGTCCTAGCTTGTTCATAAAGTATCCGGACATTCCCGGCCTACTTTGTATCAGCCTTGGCGCCAAGGTGTCCGGTTACTTTTATCAATTGGCCGGTAGGCCCTAGTCTGTAACAACCGACTCCAGCAAAATCATCCACCGCCAACAGCCTCTCTCCCCCCCTCCACCTGATCACCTCCCCCCCCTCAACCCTCACCCACCACCCTTTACACAGCGCCTTGCCTCGCCCGCTCTCCTCTCTCCTCCAATCCCCGCGCTCAACTCTACCGCTCACCGCCTGGTACTGCTGTTCACAACCATCATCTTTCCCTCCACCTCACTCCACCGCTGCCCACCACCACTTCACCTTTCCCACTGTTTGCACCTTCATTGCCCTCAACCCACACAACTCACGAATTTTTACCACCACCACCATCACCACCTCGGCTTGTGTTAACCTAACCTCCCTGCTTCCATCCAACACACTACTAATACTACTACTCGGTCTTTCATCAACCCCTATTCCCTTTGCTCTCGAAGCACCTCTCATCTCTTTTCCCATCTCTTCCATCTCTTAAATCCCTAACTACCCTCCTCTCTTACATCCATTAACCCATTAAATTTTCATCAGCACAGCCTCTCGAATACCTGATGGCTTCTGTAAGTTAAACCTATGAACCCTTGCAGATCGCCCTTTAGTCCAAGTGTCCGCCGCTATTTCTAGGCGCTATTGCTTCTCGTTCAGCTCTTGGCGGTTTCGATACTCTGATAGTTCTCCTTCTAACTATGCTATAGGTACCTCCGCAAACCCGCCCTCTTCAATTTGGCGCACATCACCAGCAATACGTCCCAAATGGCTCTGTGCCTGGGATGCCCCCTCAGCCTGTCCAACTTCCACCCCAAAAGGTGATTGAGAAGGCAGGTGTGCGAATTTTATGCATTGCCGACGTTAGAGGTATGAATTCTGACCTTCTCTGTTGTGTGGATTTTGGAAAAAATCTCAGACTGTTCGGCTGTGATATGCCTCGGGGATTGACACTAAATTATCTACTTTTTCGCAGGGAACCTTAGATCTTTAAACGAATTGGCCAAGAAGGCAAACGCAGATCATATCCTTCACACTGGTGACTTTGGCTTTTATGACGATAGCTCTCTAGAGAGGATTGCCGACAAGTTAGACTTTAACCCTAATACGGAGTGAATATTGGCTAACTTTTCTTTCATTTTCTCCAAAGGACCCTGCGACATGTCGCACAATACTCCCCCCTGCTCGAAGAAGGCCTCAAAAAGCGTATCCAGAACCCTGGCCCTAGCAGCCATTCTATAAAGCAGCTCTTTGGTCAGGTCGAACACCCGTTGTCCGAGCTTCCCTTGTTTCTCAATAAGAAGTACACCCTGGACGTACCTGTATACACAGTGTGGGGGGCGTGCGAAGATGTCCGTGTCCTTGAGAAATTCCGCTCAGGCGAATACAAGATCAACAATCTCCACATCATCGATGAGGCGAATTCCCGGCTGTTAGATGTTGGCGGTGTTAAGCTTAGGTTGTTAGGTCTTGGTGGTGCCGTGGTCATGCATAAGTTGTTTGACAACGGCGAAGGAAGGACTACAATTCCTGGAGGACAAGGGACCATGTGGACTACACTTTTACAAATGGGCGAGCTCGTTGACACAGCAAACCGGGTATATGACCCCACAGAAACTCGAATTTTTGTCACCCACGCTTCACCGGCAAGGGAGGGCTTGTTAAATCAATTGTCGGTTACTCTGAAAGCGGATTTCTCGATATCCGCTGGATTGCATTTCCGATATGGTAGCTCATACAACGAGTTCAGTGTAAACCCAACTCTGGATCATTATCGGGGCAAGCTAGCCTCGTCGAAAGCATCATTCAATGATGTTTGGGAAACCGTCAAGGGCGAAGTCTTGCCCGCCGTTCAGCAAAACGAAGCTCAGCAGGCGCTCTTGAATAATGCCTTGGATATCGTAGAGAAGATGCCTACAAGTGCCAATGGTGGAAACCCGTTTGGTGGTCCGGCATCAAACACTGCTCCTGGAGCTGGACAGGTCGATGAATCTGCATTCAAGAATATGTGGAATTTCAACTTGGCAGATGCTGCATTTGGCTGGCTTGTTCTAGAAGTTGAGGGTGGCCGTATCGGGACGGAGATGAGAGCACAAGGGTTCAATTTCGCCCATAGGGGTGGAAAAGGAGCTCCTGCGACTCAACAGCAACAGCAGCAGCAACAGCAGCAGCAACAGCAACAGCAACAGTCATCAGTTGCGCCTGCTACATCAACTGCTACGTCGGCACCAACCTCGAATGCTGGACCTGTTAATGTGAATGTGCCATCTGGACCCTCTGGAGCTAGCAACACTACTCCACAGAATGGCCCGGCAGTTCCCTTCACTCCGTCAGGGCCAAGAAATCAACAGCAGCCAATGCCCGCCCCCCCTCAACCAAAGCCTGTTACGACCCCAACCGGGCCGAAGCAGCCTACCCCGCCTCCTGCTCAGGCCGAACCACCGGTCGCTCCGAAGCCAGCAACACCTCGCCCGGTACCAAGTGGCCCTGCGAACAGAACTGCCACCCCGGTCGCCACGCCTCTGCCGATAGCAGCAGCAGAGAAGCCATCTACTAGTAACGGCACACGTACCGAATCTCCAGCTCCCCCTGCCATGCCTAAGATTGATACTCCTGCTACGGCTCTGGTCGCGGCTCCAACCGGACCTCAACATCAAGAGGCTAGCTCCCCACAGGACCGTCAAAAACAGTTCGGACTCTATGTGACCGGCGTAAATACCCCAGAGGAAGTTCATGCTCTATTCTCTTCGGAAATCCGGAGCAAGATTCAGCGCATAGAAACAAAACACCCCAGAAGCAGACCAGAAAATACCTATTTCTTTGCGTACTTTGAGAGCATCGAAGTCGCCAGAGAAACGCTGGAACAGTTACCGGAAGACTTGAAAGTGAAGCGTTCCCCGGGTGAACCGTGGGTCAAATTGATGGATGATTTCGCCCCGTTCAGCAACTCAAGACCCGGCATGTCCGACAGCAAATGGGGGCGCGGAACAGGCACCGGCGGTGGCAACACAAGTGAGAGTGATAACAACACGGGTGGCGGATACAGGCGTGGATACCACCGAGGTCGTGGAAGAGGCGCCTACGGTTCAGACCGCGGCGGTGGGCAAAGAGGTAGGGGTGGGCCCAAGCGTGGAAGGGGCTTTGACGGCGGAGATGGAGGATCGCAACATCAACCTACAGACTAGATAAAATAGTTTTTCCTTTTTTCTTCTTTTTGCTTCTTTTCTTTTCTTTTTCCTTTCTTCTAATGATTTCATTTTTTCCTAACTCTTCGTGGGACCTATGGAGGAGAGGGAGGAACGAGGTTTGAGAGAAGGAAAAAAGTTCTCTGATAGTTGGTTTGTTTCTCTGGTCGTTTTTTCTTTCTTTCTTCTGTGTGTGGTTTAGGTTGCCTGGCTGGTGGGTCGGTTTGTACGTTGTTGTAGGTGGAAATAGCAGTTGCCGTCGTCGTCGTCGTCGTCGTCGTGATTTAGTAGCAGCTTGCAGTATGGTAGTTAGTGAATGAATTCTGAAGACGGGGCGGACGAATGAGGCATCTTTTCGAGGGAGGCACCAGGAATGGAGGAAGAGAAAAGGGGGGCGAGTGGTTCTTTTAGCGTGTGGTTGTTTCTTCCTTATGGTGCCCTATTCTTCTATTTTCATGTTTTTTCCATTTTTCCGTCAAAACCTTGGGGCTTTATCATACTTTTACTTTAGCTTAGCTCCATAGTGCTTTATCAAGGACTACCGTGTTACCTACTTACTTGCTGGAATTCTTGCTACCATACCAAAGAGAGTATTATCATTACTCGAAGCAAAGAAACTTCACACAGAATAATAATACCATGATAACTTCAAAATTGCCGGGCACAGCAGCGCACGGTTGGCCTAGTCATAACCCCTCACTCGTGAAACCCTCAAACACGGCGAACGGACCACACGCCAGGCAGTCCAAAATTTCCTCCCCCTCCTCCTCCTCCTCCTCTAGGGAAAGGAAACGAAAGGCACACCAAAACACCTACTATACTCTCCAAGGCCCGATCATGCTGGCAGAGGCAGCCCCGGAGTCCCAGCATAGGGTCCGATTACAGTAATGCGCTCTGCTCAGTCAAACACACATACTAAAAACGGGGATTTTCGGGCGAAGGCTGATTAAAGCCATCGCACGAGTTCCTTAGGAGAAAACTTGGGGAAAAGTAATAGATAGATAGGTTGTCTGAGATATAGCACTAGTTATTGTACAATTTTTTCTTCTTTTTCTATAGTTATAAGGAAAGCGCAAGAGAGTAATTAAAGCCCCCCCCCTCCTCCGGGGAAATATACGTATAGTACGTATCGTACGAGTACATGACCGCTACAGAAAGCTTCGTTTATTTTTGCAGGTATGATATAATACCATATTGGTGCCGTATGTAGAAACTATGGTTGGTTGGTTGGTTGAGATTTGTTTTTCCCCGTGGTTTACTTTTTTTTTTTTTTTTGGTCGCTCGTGATTTGCTGTATAATTACGATGCTATAGAGCACAGTACAATAATGCGGTATAGATCGTGATTTTTTTTTTTTTTGGGGGGGGGGTGTTAGGAGTCTTAGGACTTATTATATGTGCAGTGCTCTCTGTCGTTTCCCTCGACGTTCTCCTCTGCCCTAGCCCTAACTCTAGCCCCGCCCCTCCTTGAGCTAAAGATTACCCGGCTGTAGTGCCCCTTCCACAACCAGGGGAAAAGAGAAAAACTTCCTATCTGGACTATGTGTCCCAACCTATCACCTCACCAACCAAACAACGAAGAATACCAAAAATGCCGAAACGAAAAAACCCCTTCACCAATCCACCTAGCAAATCCCAGCGCCTAACCCATCCCTCCATCACCAGCACCAGCACCACAGCCCTACCAGCGCGCGCCCACGCCCAGGTCACCAAATCATTAACCTCCGCCCTCCCAAACTACCACAAGCGGATCTTCCGTGTCTTGAAGAAAGCCCGCGGCTTTGAAACCGTGAAGCTGATCCGGCGGATAAAGTCCTCCCGCACCTCTACAACCCCAACGACGGGGTCAACGGCAAGGTTAGAGGCGGAATTGGAAGTATTGAAAAAGTTGAAATTGGATGTGCTCGCGCGGGCGCATTTACGCCGATGCGTGGGGAGGGATGGGAGGTGTGTTCGGAGTGGGGTTTTTGATTGGGGGTTTGGAGCGCGGAGGGGGAGGGGAGGGGGAGGATGGGGAGGTGCGGGGATGGGAAAGGTGGAGCTGGATGTATGTGCTAGGCTGTATGGGGGTAAAGCGGTGAGGGAGGCTATGGGAGATGTGCTGGGGAGTGTTAGGCGGATTTTGGGTATTGATGAGGGGGAAGAGGTGGTGCGGGGCGGTGGTGATAGGGAGGTGGAGGAGGAGGAAGGGAAGAGGAAGATTGAGGAGAGGTTGGAGAGGAGTAAGGGGGTTAACGGGGTTAAGGAGAAGGGGAGAAAGGAGGGGGAGGGGGAGGAGCAGGAGCAGGAGGAGGAGGAGGAGGAGGTTGAATCTACTAGCCTGCCGGTTTCTGCCTCCGACGACGACGGCGACAGCGATAGCGAATCGGAACATGAGGAAGAGGAAGGAGAAGACCAAGAAGACGTCTGGAAAGGAATAGACTCTGCTGGCCTAGATGCATTTTCCGCCTTTGACTCAAGGGTCGCCTCCTCTGCATCCTCCAGCGAGAGTGAAAGCGAAAGCGATGCAGGACCCTATCACCACGCTACAGAGGAGGAGGACTCGTCCGTGTCCTCAGCGCCAAAGTCCAAATCAAAGCCAACACAAAAATTGGGAACAAGCACCTTCCTCCCCACCCTCCTAACCGGCTACATCTCCGACTCTTGCTCCTCCACCTCTAGCACCACCCCACCCAAGCACAAAAAAGGTCCCCCTGAGAAAAAGCAGCGGAAGAACCGCATGGGCCAGCAAGCCCGTCGCGCCCTCTGGGAGAAAAAGTACGGACAGAACGCGGCTCACTTGAAGCAAGAAGCGCAGCGCAAAGAGAGGAAGGTGGAGAAGGAGAAAAAGAAGGAGGGGCAGACGGAGGGCAAACTT
The DNA here is from genome assembly GCA_003070745.1 of Tuber borchii. Classification (NCBI taxonomy): domain Eukaryota; kingdom Fungi; phylum Ascomycota; class Pezizomycetes; order Pezizales; family Tuberaceae; genus Tuber; species Tuber borchii. The sequence continues at coordinate 44,851 of NESQ01000479.1, forward strand.
CACCCATCCTGGGAAGCCGCGAGGAAAGCTAGGGAGGGTAAGATGGTGGTCGTGCAGGAGGTGCTGAAGAGCGGTAGTGGGGGTAAGAAGATTGTTTTTGATTGATGCTTGTGTCGTGTAGTGTGAAACCACCCTGGTGGTAGGGGGGGCTTATGGGATGTATATAAATTAGTTCATGTAATAATATTATCGTGGTGAAGGTGGAAAAATGCCATTTAGCGCTCATTCAAACCTCACCATTTTTTTCCTAATTCACTTTTGCACTCGCTCGCGGTATATATCATTAAGCCATAATACAAAAGGGACTCCAGATATTATCGCCCACCTCCTTCACTCATTCACTTACCAACTAACCCACTTGATACACGACAAGAGAAGAAAAAAGTAAAAAAAAAAAACCAGCCTGATGCGGGGGTCGAACCCGCGACGTTGAGGTGATCATCACCGGGATTTGATTTCCCCGTAAAAGCCACACGCTCTACCACTGAGCTAACCAGGCCGATCGATGTATGACAAAAACTTTTTGCATCCATCATTCACAAACAGAGTGACAAACTCGGATAGTTGGATCCGGCGCTAAGACGTCAAAAATTCCTTCTCTTGGATAGCAGGGGGATGGCAAAAAGTGATCGCCTTAGTTTAAGTTTAAGATAAAGAATACGGGATGGAAAAGGAGTGCTGGACCTTATTAGTAAAAGGTAATTTAATATCCCTGGGGGGGGGGGCGGCATTCGATTATTTCTATTATGGTATTTGGGTTTCTTGTTGTATTTCACGGGTCAATGATCGGCCTCCATGAAAAACAAAAGAAAGAAAAAAAAAGACCACACCCATGGTCCCAATGCTTCACACTAACGCTCTATAGTACTGGTGTTAACGGTGGTGCGTAACGCGCACGACCCTTTGATCGGGCTTTCGAAATACCGTGGACTACTTACTACTACTTCCAAGCAGTTATATAAAATGAATTATATATATATAGGCTAACTTACACCCCTATCTGTTAAAAATGACATTCTCGGTATTCTATACAAATCTTGGTGGCACGGGTCTTAGGCTTGCCAAACAAATTGTTAAGAAAAAAACCACTCATTACTTACTAGTATGCTTCGGATCATTTGCCCTCTGGCCTTTGCTAACCTCTGCGCTTGCCCCTAATCCACCCGCTATTATTTTACCTTGGAGGTCCGCCCCATGAGTCTCGCATCAGCCTAGGTGGGAGCTAAGCTGGTCCCCAACGTTATACCCAAATTCTCTGCTACCTATAATCATATTTCCCAGCTCTTGAGACTGTGAAGCTCTCTCCGCCCCCACATCAGGAAGTGGACTTTGGGAAGTTTGGCTTACAGGGGCATTGTCAAGGAACCTATTATCCATAGATCTATAGTGGCTCTTGGTTGCCCCTATGTTATAACCAAACTCCCCAACCACGTCGGCGATCCACTCAAGCTCCTCGTTACAGAAACCAGTTGTCATCTCCAAAACAGTAAACAAAATATTATTCAGAATAAACAGCCCTTTTCTCTCCTATATGTCGGCAGCAATGCCGAAGGTGATGGCGCCGACACTTCGCAACGTCGGTACCAGAGTTATGCCCCATATGATGTCGGCCTTCGACTTGTATTCATTCTCCCACCTGGTGTCTGTTGTCACTTGGATGGCCATGGCAATTCACAGAGCCTAAGTTAAGATTTTTACATACACCGAGGTCTGATTGAGCAAACCCTGTTATCTCTAACCTCTGAAAATTCCTTATGCAATTTCCTGAAACATACTACATGTTCCTGCATCATTCATTTCCTACACTATTCATCCCATCCCTCATCTGATACTGAACTCCTCAGTCCTCTATCCTCCGCAAACGAACCTCTCCCCCATTACAATTCTTTCATGTTCAAGCCATGTCCGAGAGGCGCAACCTCTGTGAATTTTGAACCGTTCGCGGGCTGGCGGGCTTCCAGTAGATTGACCGCTAGTTTGTTCCTGGAAGAAGTAGCCCACCAAAAGGCTGTTTGGCCGTCATAGTTAGGGATATCGGGGTTGACATCACCCCTTCCTAGCAGTATTTTCACTAATCCGTCATGACCTCGCCTGGCAGCCCATGAAAGAGCTGTTTTGCTTGTTTTATCTGTAATATTCGGGTTGACTTTTTGGCATCCTAACAGTGGCTTTGCTGCTCTATCACTCCCAGCACTAGCAGCACTCGTGAGAGGAGTTTGGCCATAGTGATGGGCACGATCATGCTTGAGCAGAAAATTTGGCCCTATGCTCGAGCATGATCGTGCCCATCACTATTTGGCCATCAATATCTAGGATATCCAGGATGACATCTTCCCGTTCCAGCAATAGCTTTACCACACTATGATCCCCACGCCCAGCAGCCCACCGAAGCGGTGTTAGGCCAGTGTCATCAGCCGTATTGGGGTCGGCATCCTTACGTTGTAGTAGCAGCCTCACTACTCTATGAGACCCATGTTTGGCCGCTGTCACGAGCGGTGTTATGCCAAAAGGGCCCGACATATCAGGGGTGACGTCTTTCCTCTCTAACAGTAGCTGTATTACTCGCAATGAGTTCAGTGTTCCCAACAGGCCAGGCTTCGGCAAAGCCTGGCCTGGCCTATGGGAATTCTCCGGGGCCTGGCCTGGCCCGAGCCTATAGGCTTGGGAAAGCCTGAGCCTGGCCGGGCCGGGCCCGCCTATAGGCCATATAGGCCTAGTACTGGCTGTTGGAATTGTTGATGCTGCTCGTCATACTCACCCACCATATCTCACGATATCTATCGGACCTGTATGCACGCATCCTATCCAGCAATCATTCAGACAAAGAAGTTCACCGCATATGCGCGACGGGTGGATACCTCAGAGAACGAGTTCTTTTATGCAGTTAAGCATACTCCATTATCGTTCGACAAACTACGGATATGCGCTTGCGATCGGTGAGAAAATAGTTGGATGCAAGTAGGCTACAGCGCCTGAAGAGTTTTTCATTATCACGATAGTTCTTTTCTTTGTTAGCATGATGTTTGTTCTATTGGGACCTGCGTGGAAGAAAAGAAGACCTGCATGGAAGAGAGGGAACCTGCGTGGAACACCTGACATGCATGGAAGGCTGTAGTCCTGCGTGGAAGGATTGGACTTAATGGATAGATGAATAGGACTCGGAGGATGGGAGAAGGAGATTGTTGTTTTTCCTTATTTATACTCCTATGTTATTCCTGTTAGTTAGTCGATCATCGAGCATCGTGGTATTGAGTTGAATGAGAGAGAGTCTTTACCTTTTCCGCTTTCAAGTTGCGATCTGTCCCGTTTAGTGTTGCCTTGGCGTTCATTTCGTTTCACCTCCGATCACTCGCCGTTTCCCATATCGCCGTTATTCGCCATAGCCGATTATTTTAATCACTGGCTGCCTGATAGGCCGGCCTGGCCTATATAGCCTAGGCCCGCCTGCATGGCTTACTCTTGGCAAGCCACCATGTAGTGTCTATGGCAAAAATTTACAGTTAATGTTCTCTAATTACTAAGTACCATTGAAAATACAAGAAAAATTTGGCTTTATCAGCAAAAATAATTGAGATGCGGTGGTTAATTAGTTAATTAAAATTAAGGGTAGAAAAAAATGGACCATGTGGAAGTAGAAAGTGGTGGTGGAATAAAGATACCCATGAAGCGATATGTTTCGAGCGGTAATCTCCAGGCCTATAGGCGCCTATCAGGCCTGATAGGCTTTGCATCAGCAAAAAAAAAATCTGTCTTTTGTGCTCCACGGTGAGCCATGTCGTTGAGTTCTACGTTTTGGCTAATCACGAGTGACCCTGGTTAATCATGATGCTTCCGATTGTGTCCCCTAATGATCAGATACAAATCTTAATTTTAGCAAAATATGAGCTATTTTTATCAATATCTCATAGACATTTTACATTACAAAGTTGTATGTTATGAACTCAAATTTCTCAACTTCGGTATGTAAAAAGTCCGTGAGTTCTTAATAAAAATTGCTCATATTTTGCAGAAAACAGAATTAATATTATCTTCTTTAGTCAAACTAACGGGATTTTTAATATTGGGATCATAGGACTCACGATGTGCCAAAACGTAAAACTCAACGACATGAGGCACAGGGGGCAGGCTGTTTTTTTGCTGATGCTTCGCAGGCCATACAAATTCAGCCTATACTGGCCTATGAATGGCCTGGCCCGTTGGAAGCACTGAATGAGTTCACCTCGATAGTGTACCAGAGCGGTGCTTGGCCATTTTGATCTGTTATATTGGGTTAATATCCTCACGTTCCGGTAGTACCTTTACTACTTCATGATGGCACAGTCTGGCAGCCCATGAGAGTGGTGTTCTGCCATGATTGTCTGAAAAGTCTGGGTTGATGTCTTTCCGTCCCAACAGTAGCTTCACTATATCATCGAAATTTATGGTATGGGTCCGGTGCTTCCTGTGCTTCAGACCCACAGGACGCTCAAAATGTCAACCTCAATTTTAGACGCAGGATAGTGCTAAACCTGTATCTGGAGGTAACCACATATTGTACTAAACCTTCAGGAAGCACCGGACGCAATACACAATCTTCAGGAAGCACTCCGGATATGATAAACTATATTCAGGAAGTACTCCTGAAATTCAGATTACACTAAGGGTTCCCCCTTTACCCTCCACTGACCCAGGTCGCTATACTAGATTTTCTAAGTTCCTCTTAAATAGTCTTCTATTTTATATCTAATTCTGCTTTTTTTTATTTTTATTTTTTTATATCATGCGTTTATTGTTTTAAGGTACAAAAAGCTTCATGTAGCGGTAGCTATGGAAAAAACAAAACCTATAAAGCAAAACAAATAACAAAAGAAACCATTTCCCACACTCTGCTAGTACTAAGTAAAGAAGCCAAAAACCGTCGGCCTCAACTGTCAAAAACATAACTAATATAGGGACAATCCATCACGCTTCGCAAGTAACAAAAACTCTACAAAGGAAAGTATCACCTGCTGAACTGAAGGTCTAAGGGTGGGGGGGAGGTGGGGGGTTTCGTTCGGGACGGGGCACGGAGGGTGGGGTGTTTATTCAGTGCAGGGGTGGGGTGTTGCTAGATGGAAACCCGGTCTGAGTGTCTAGGATGTAGCGCCGGAGCGCTGAGAGGGAGGGGGGGAGGTTCCAAATTAGGCTCTCGGGCGAGAGGCTTTTGACCGTACTTAGGTGTCGGTGTCTGGCATCAGCTCTGGCCGGGCAGTGTAGAATGGCATATTCGTAGGTCTCGGGGGCTTCTTGACACTGAGAGCAGGTGGTTGAGCAGTCAGGATCGTCGCGTCAGGTGGGGTTGGCCATGAGGTAGCTTTTGCCTGAACGCATCTGATGTATGCGGCTCGCAGCGAACTTGTCCAGTCCCATGAACGGGTGGGGGGCCAGTGAGGCGGGATAGGAGTAGTTGGAGGGTGTTGGAAGGGAATCTTCCCAATCCTGTAGGAGCAGGGCTCGGGCCCTTTCTCTGAGGATGGTATAGGTTTGGGGTATGAGGGCGGGAGGAGGGATGTTCTCTGCCACAGGAGGGCGGTCTTCGCAATCTGGGGGAAGCATGAGAATCCCGGTGCCAGAGGGAAGACTATGTGAGCGAGCTCGTCGATGGGGATGTGTCTCCTCATAGGGGGTGAGGGTACTGGGGTCTTCCAGTTGAGTGGCAGGTAAACGGATGATAGGCCGATAGTTAGTGGCCGGGAGGTATCGGGGGCTCTGAATGTTGACAGAGAGGGGAAAGAGGCTGGGAGGTGAGCAGCCGCCTGGTTCAGGGAGGGGGGTGAGCAACAGATCCTGAGGGCCGCGATGCATCTCTTATGTCTGCAGTACGGGCCGAGCGGGGGGAGGCAGGATTCCCTGGCCAGTATCGGGATGGGTATAGCGAAAAAGCAGTTGGTGGTCCACCTCTGGACCCTGTATTAGAAGGAGTTCATATGGTTGATCGTGTGGGTGTTTGGAACGAGAAGGACCACCCCGTAGGTGAGGATTGGGAGGATGAGTCCCATGGCTAGTCGATGTGTGAGAAAAGGCCTGACACCCACTCCGGGCGAAGTGACCCTTTTTAAAAAGGCAAAGGCAGCGTTGGCTAAGGCTAGGCGTCTCTCGAAATGGTGGATAGAGTTCAGGGGACTCGGAGGGGAAAACCAGTACCCGAGCCACCTCACCACATGGGAGGGGTGGAAGATCTGATTGTTGAGGGTGATGGGTTGGTTGGATTGGGCGGTAGACCTCTGGCTTGGGGTGTGACAATGGATGAGTTCCGTTTTTGGAATGGAAAAGGAGACCCCCAAAGAGGCGGCACATCAAGAGAGGGATTCAAACAGGCCCTGTAGGCGGTGTATGTTAGACCTGTAGGAGGGGGAGGAAACTGTGAGGGCGAAATCGTCGACATATGAGAGCATTAGGCCCCCTCTAATGTCAGTGTGGAGGGGCGCCACATAGATGAGGAAAAGCAAGAGGGAGATGGGGGACCCCTGCGGGGTCCCAACTTTGACAGGGACAGGGATCTTGGGGGAGCCTTGATAGATCAGTGTGCACCTACGTTCTGTCAGAAAGAAGAAGACCCAGTCGACCATGTATCTGGGGGTGTTTTTATCCAGGAGGCGTTTGCGGAGGGTAATGGCATTGACATTATCAAAGCCGGCCTTGATGTTGAGGAAGAGGGAGAATACCTTACGATGAGTGCGTTGGAGGGTCTTGACTTCGTGAACGAGAGTGGCGCTGGCGTCCAAAGTCCCGAGGCCAGGGAGCGACCCACTTTGGTTGGGGTGTAGCAGGCCTGATGACCTGGCTGGGGAGAGGAGGCGGGCCGCCATGATTCTTTCTAGGATCTTCGAGACAGTCTTGAGGAGGACTATGAAACGGAAGGAGGTGGGAGAGTCGTAGGAGGCCTTCCAAGGTTTGTCCATGATGACGCCATTGGCCACCTTAAGTGAGGGGGGGTGGTAACCATATGTCGATATGGGGTTTTGGAGGTCCAGGAGGATATCGGGGTACCGTTTGTGAACGTTTTTCCAGACAGAGTAGGGGATTTCATCTGGGCCGGGAGCCGAGAAGGGGGAGGATTTGGCCAGAGCCAGGGAGATTTCATCCCGGGTAAGGGGAGGTGCGTCAGGTGAGGGGGAGAGCCCTGCCCCTGGAAGGGGGTTCTGCTCTCGGCGGGAAGAAATAGGTGAGGAGGACATCGTTGATGGAGGTGGGGTCGTGTACGTCTAGGAGGGAGGGGAAGCGAGTGGCCTGTCGTGGGGTTACAAGCTTCTTGGCTGTCCAAATGTTGTCTGGGGTGGTTTTAGTGAGAAAGTCAGCCCAGTAGGACGACTTGGCCCATTTGATGGCCTTGAAGTACCCGTTCCTGGAGAGCCTGGCAGTATCCCTTGCCTGTGCTGTCCGGAGTCGCTTGGCTTTTCTTGTGGCTTTATTGTATTCTTTGCGGAGGGTGGTCAAGAGGGGGGTCCACCAAGGCTTGGACCTGGTGGAGGGGTGTGAGGTGGGGGTTGCTGTTCTGAGAACGGAGGTAAGGCAGGAAAGGGACGATGAGAACCAAATGTCAAACTGTTGGGGGGATGGGTGCGGAGGAGGGGGTGGGACCTGGAATGCCTTGAGTTGAACTTCTAGGGCTCACCAATCTAGGCCATCCCATCTGGGTTGCGGGGGCAGGGCTTGTCGGAGGGAGGGCGACAGAGAGATAGAGATGGGAACATGGTCTGAGCCAGTAGAGGGGAGAGAGGAGGTGTCTCAATCAAAAGCGAAGGGGGTCATAAGCGGGTTGGTGAAGGCCAGGTCGATGACGCTGGGCCTGTGGGGGCTGGAGAGGGAGTAGCGAGTGTACACCCCGGGCGTGTTGATACAAGTGAAGCTGAGGTCATCCGCTCTGTCGAAATATGGGTCGGCCATGGAGGCTTCTTGAGATGAAGGTAGGCAGAGGGGATCCGTTCCAGGGCTATCAATGTTGAAGTCTCCCACCAATAGGTAGGGGGCATTGAGGAGGATGAAAATTTGATCTGGTCGTACCGTATGGGGTTGCGGGTATCTGGAGCGGGAGTAGATGTTTGCCAAGTGAAAGTAGGGATGTTTGGTGCCGAAACTGCCAGCTGGGGTGTAAACGTCGATGTACATGTAGTCGCTCACGTCCGGCGCGAACCCGGGTAAAATAGTATTGAATTTTAAAAATTCAATCGAAATGTAGCAGGCCACCTTGGGGAGGGGCGAGGGAGGGGGCGAAGGATTTATACCCATTAAAGGAGGGCAGAAAACCTTTAGAGGATGGGGGGTCTTGTAAAAAAACTATCTGCAGAGGCTGGCGCGTTGAAAACGACAAAAAAAGGGAAAGAAACACATCCCAGCTTCCCAGGCTGTTGTGTTGAATGTGGGTGATTGGGGGTGGAGGGGCCAGCCCTTCGGCGACGTTAAAAGGTTGTGTGTTAATCATGGCGGGGACGACCCTGACGGTTAATAGGTATCTATATCTAATTCTACTACTAGTACTTATTTATATACAACCCCTCCCCTCCCCACATTTCTCCTTCAGACACCCCATTCAGTACAGACACTAACTCCATGGGTATAGACTGCGCGGGGACGAACCTTATACCGTTGTGTAGCTAGCATTGAGCCCAACAATCTCCAAGAAACAGAATTGGAATCTGTTGGGTGGTTGTGGAGGGATCTGCCATCAAGTAAAAGTCTACTAGTATATAACCTAATACCTCCTCCACACAAGCAAGCAATTTGCTGGGATTTGATGCCACAGTGACGAATCCTAGACCATTATGTAGCTGGCATCGAGTCCAACAATCTTCATGAAACAGAATTGGAATCCGTCCTACATTTGTGGAGTAATCTGCCATCGAGCAAATATCTGTCAGCTTAGTACTTCCACAGAGAATAAATGCTTCATGGGGTTGGATCGGATAGGGATAAACCTTGTACCATTGTGTAGCTGGCATCGAGTTCAACAATCTTCAAGAAACAGAATTGGAATCTGTATAGTGGTTGTGGAGTAATCTGCTATTGAGTAAACGTCAGCCAGCTTAGTACTTCCACAGAGGACAGCACCTTCATGGGTTTTGATCGTGGAGGGATGAACCTTATACTGTTGTGTAGCTGGCATTGAGCCCAACAATCTCTAGAAGATAGAATTGTAATCTGTCTAGTGGTTGTGGAGTAATCTCCTATTGAGTAAAAGTCTACCAGCTTAGAACCCAATACCCCCTCTATACAAGCCAGCGATTTCCTGAGTTTTGATGCCACAGTCACGAACCTTATACTGTTGTGTAGCTGGCGACGAGCCCAACAACCTCCAGAAAAGAGAATTGGAATCCATCTGGTGGTGGTGGAGGAATCTGCTATTGAGTAAAGGTTTACCAGCTTAGTACTTCCACAGAGGACAACAACTTCATGAGCTTTGATCACATAGGGACAAACCTTATACCATTGCGTAGCTGGCGACAAGCCCAACAACCTCCAGTAAACAGAATTGAAATCGGTCCTGCGGTCATGGAGTAATCTGCTATTGAGTATAAGTCTACCAGCATGTAACCTAATACCCCCTCTATACAAGCCAGCAATTTCCTGAGTTTTGATGCCACAGTGACAAACCTTATACCATTGTGTAGCTAGCAACGAGCCCAACAACTCCCAAAACAGTGAATTGGAATCCATCTACTGGTGGTGGAGGAATCTGCCATTGAGTAAATATCTGCCAGCTTAGTACTTTTACAGAGGACAACAGCATCATGGGTTTTGATCGCATAGGGATGAACCTTATACCGTTGTGTAGTTGGTAACAAGCCCAACAACCTCTAATATACAGAATTGGAATCTGTCAAGCAGTTGTAGAGGAATCTGCTATTGAGTAAAAATCCACCAGCATGTAGTCTAATACTCTCTCTACACAAGCTAGTGATTTCTTGGGTTTTTATGCCATACTAACAAATCTTATACCATTGTGTAGCTGGTGATAAGCCCTACAACCTCCAGGAACCAAAATTGGAATTCGTCCAGCGGTTGTGGGAGAATCTGCTATCGAGTAAAGATCAGTCAGCTTGACCTCAAGTAATTATATAAATAGAAGTCAGGTAGGGATGAATCCTATACCTTTATGTAGCTGGTATCGATTCTAGTTTCATGCTGGTATCCGGTTCAGATTTTACTATCTGGTAGGGGTGAAGCCTTTAGGGTAAGCCAGTGTTGGAAATAGTAAGTATATGATAAAAGTGCGGTATTGCGTTATATCAAAGGCTAACTGCTGAGAAATTACAACACCAGAGCAGACAGTGTCCTAGGTATCACTCGCTTTTAGAGTGGGGTGAGCCAGCATTTTTGCTCTCTGAATAATCAAGTTCTGAAAATAGAATACCTTTACTCAGTGTGAGTGTCTTTAGTACAAAATTAAGATTAAGGGTATAGTGGCTTTCTTACTTAGTGCCCATGCTAACTTGAACTTGGCTCTCTTTACCAAGATTACCCTCTTTCTTAGTATGAGAGAAGGCTGGAAAGGGGTCCAGAAGACGGGTATTGACCAGGGTGTTACGGGATAACTAACTCAAAGGACATCAGCAAAAACAAAAGTCTGTCTTTTGTACTCCACGGTGAGCCATGTCGTTGAGTTTTACATTTTGGCTAATCGCGAGTGACGCCAGTTAATCATGATGCTTCTGATCGTGTCCCCTAATGATCAGATACAAATCTTAATTTTAGCAAAATATGAGCTATTTTCATGAATATCTCATAGACATTTTACATTACAAAGTTGTATACTATAAACTCAAATTTCTCAACTTTGGTATGTAAAAGGTCCGTGAGTTCTTAATAAAAATTGCTCATATTTTGCAGAAAACAGAACTAATATCATCTTTTTTAGTCAAACAAATGGGATTTTTAATATCGCGATAATAGGACTCACGATATGCCAAAACGTAAAACTCAACAACATGAGACACAGGGGGCAGGCTGTTTTTTTGCTGAGGGAATAGAGAGAGAGCTAGGCCGTATAGTATTTGAGATAACAGAGAGAACTCAGGAAGGCTCGAGTAATGATGGTTCAGTAAAGATAAAGTAATAAAATAGAAATTCTCAAATTTCAAACTTTTATAACTTGTTATATTGTTAAGGTCTATTCTCCATTGCTTGATTTTCTCAAACACTAGGGAATAGCCCTTACTACTTCTACTAAATGCTCGCTACATTCTGTTTCCTAACAATCATGTATCTTTCTAAGATTTCAGCTTCGTCAAAGGAAGTACGAATACTGTTTGACCCTGAATAATTGCCCTACTCGAACTCAGAGAACTTTCTACATCTATTTCATCAGAGGGTGTCCCCACTCTACCAGTAGATAGTCTTTGATCTCTTCATCCTAATAGACTAAGCTCATATATGCAGTCACAATACGAATATACCAATAGTCTTTTATTATGAACTATCGAGTAATCAGTTCAAATAGTCAGATAATAACACATAATGCAGAATATGCATATGCAGCAGATAAGGAATAAAGTATTCTTACTTTATCTTTCTAATCAGTAATCAGCTTCATGGAATGTGAGCTCTTCCAGTATCCCGAGTAGTGAACATAGATGCCTCTAGTTCATTAGGAAAAAGTTTTACGTACGTTCAGGAAGGTCCTGAACGCTCCTGGTCCACCAAGGGGGATTTTGGTCCCTATGGTCTACATGGTCTACACCGATCCACTTTGAACCACACTTTTGAAAGTTTTACCAAAAATGTAGACTAGGGTAGACCAGGGAGCACCAGGGTGGACTACTGGGACCAAAACCCCCCATAGTGCATCAGCAAAAAAAGTTCTCGCTCATCTATTACCTATATATCTCCCTGTATCTGCTAGTAATACCACCTCCCCCGGTCCCTCCTGTCCCTCATTCATTTACCGCCTTTCCTAAAGACCTAACAGGCCTTCTGAAAGCCCCATAAATGGCTTCAGCGCCATTTATCGTCCTCTTTTGCAGGTGGCCCCTAGCTTGCTCCACTAGCAAGGAGATCTCACTTAACTGACCTCAGTTTTTTTTTGTATTTCCATCAAGCCCATTTTGGCTGTTGTGCGTCTGCTTTGTACCTGTGCGCATACAGAACAACCTTGCCTGTCTTAGCGCCCCATCACGCCCTTAGCGCTCTCCCCCCCTCTTGATTTCTCCGTTATAGAATTCGTCCCTCGGGGGACGTTCTTCTCGTTATACATGCACTCTCTACCTCTGGTACGCGTCTGGAACAACCTTGTCTCTCTCAGCGTCCCATATCGCACTTTGCTCTGTCTGTCTTCCCTTGATTTCTCTATTATGGATTTCGTCCCCTGGGGGACGTTCTTCAGGTCATAACATCTACTCTCTACCCCTGTAGCGGCCCCACACACCCTTGTGTTTCCAAAGTATGGGTGCCAAATCTGTTTTATTTGACTGAAGCCCGTATCTTTTGTGCCTCCTCTCATCCTTCTCCTGACATTCATGATTCGCTTTGCATTTCTGTACCACTCCTATTTCTCGCCTCGGTTAGTTCACCATCGATATCCATAGGTGTCTCAGAATGCACCGCTACCTTTCCCCTTCATACCATTTTTGTTTCATTCTTTCTACTGTACATTTTTCAATAAATTCTATGAACTGTTTCTAAATCAATCCTACTATTTATATACCAGCAGTTGTTATCTGTATCACTAGTCTCGGGCACTAAGTGCGCCATGCCCATGATCCGTTTGATACTAATGACTAACTCGGTTGTTCAATTTGTGCCTTTGGCGATCCCCAAAGTAATGGTAACAAGTTCCGTGATATCGCTGAGCTTCCCTAAGTTCTCAACAAATAGTCTATCTACTAATACCAGTCTATCTACTAAACCCATTCTTGGGTCTCGAACTTTCATTATTGAAACCAACCGGGCTGGATAACAGCCTCTTAGTGCTCCATACATACTTATATAACCTGAATCCACCATCAGCAAAAAAAATTCTCCCTCATGTATTACCTACATATCTCCCTGTATCTGCTAGTAATACCACCTCCCCCGGTCCCTCCTGTCCCTCATACATTTACCGCCTTTCCTAAAGACCCAACAGGCCTTCTGAAAGCTCCATACATGCCTTCGGCGCCATTTATCGTCCTCTTTTGCAGGTGGCCCCTAGCTTGCTCCACTAGCGAGGAGGTCTGGCTTAACTGACCCCTGTTTTTTTTTGCATTTCTATCCAGGCCATTTTGGCTGTTGTGCGTCCGCTTTGTACCTGTGCGCGTCCGGAACAACCTTGCCTGTCTCAGCGTCCCATCACGCCCTTAGCGCTCTCCCTTCCCCTTGATTTCTCCGTTATGGATTTCGTCCCCCTGGGGACGTTCTTCACGTCATAACATGCACTCTCTACTCCTGGTACGCGTCCGGAACAACCTCGTCTCTCTCAGCGTCCCATATCGCACTTTGCTCTCTCTCTCTTCCCCTTGATTTCTCCGTTATGGATTTCGTCCCCCTGGGGACGTTCTTCACGTCATAACATGCACTCTCTACTCCTGGTACGCGTCCGGAACAACCTCGTCTCTCTCAGCGTCCCATATCGCACTTTGCTCTCTCTCTCTTCCCCTTGATTTCTCCGTTATGGATTTCGTCCCCCTGGGGACGTTCTTCACGTCATAACATGCACTCTCTACCCCTGGTGCGCGTCCGGAACAACCTCGTCTCTGTCAGCGTCCCATATCGCACTTTGCTCTCTCTCTCTTCCCCTTGATTTCTCCGTTATGGATTTCGTCCCCTGGGGGACGTTCTTCAGGTCATAACATCTACTCTCTACCCATGTACCGGCCCCACACACCCTTCTGTTTCCAAAGTATGCGTACCAAATCTGTTTTATTTCACTGAAGCCCGTATCTTTTGTGCCTTCTCTCGTCATTCTGCTGACATTCATGATTCGCTTTGCCTTTCTGTACCACTCCTATTTGTCGCCTCGATTAGTTTACCATCGATATCCTTAGGTGTCTCAAAATGCACGGCTACGCGTCCCCTTCATACCATTCTTTGTTTCTTTCTTTCTACTGTAAAGTTTTCAATAAATTCTATTAAATGTTTCTAAATCAATCCTACTATTTACATACCAGCGGTTGTTATCCTTACCACGAGTCTCGGGTACTAAATGCGCCATGCCCATGATCCGTTTGATACTAACGACTATCTCGGTTGTTCCGTTTGGGCCTTTCGCCGTCCACAAAGTAACGGTAACAAGTCCCGTTACATCGCTGAGATTCCCCGAGTTCTCAACATATAGTCTATCTACTAATACCAGTCTATCTACTAAACCCGTTCTTGGGTCTCGAACTTTCATTATCGAAACCAAGCGGGCCGGATAACAGCCTTTTAGTGCTCCATAAATACTTCTATTACCCGAATCCACCCATACCCAATCATTCCTGCTCTGCCCTGTTGACCTCCAACGCTGGGTTCCGGTACACCAAAGAAGGTGCCAAGTGAACTCTCTCTCGTCCTGAAAGTTCTCTACCGGGACACGTAAAAACCGACATATCTCAACTGGAAACTGTTTAACCGAATCCACATCAAAATGTTGGCTCACAGACGACTTCCGTCGATAATAATCCATTAAAAGGTCCGGAATATTTCTCAAACTCTCGTAGACCTGGGAAATGGTTTCCACGGTTGGTGTGAAACCCATCGGTTGTTTAGTTACTGAACCGACTTGCCGTTTGTGATGTTTGTCGCGTACTTCGTCTCGAATCGGACGCGATAGATCTGGTTGGATATTCATTTCATGAATTTTGAAGCTGTCAAGTCTAGAATATGATCGTAGTATTTGTTGGCTTGCATCGTTTTTATTTGACCGCTGATAGCCCTCCTTGATCATTGTTTTGTGACTTGTTTCACCCGACTCGGTAGAATACATTTGAATGTTCCCGGGGCGCGGTATATCGTCCCCGGGGTGGGTCAACGGATGTATCTTAACAAAGTTAAAGTCTACATCCTCATCATATATATCTGCAACAATTCAATCTAAATCGCGACGTTGCTCGTCCGCAATCCGACGTCTTTTGGCAAATGTAGCCCCCAAAAGGCGGTGTTGATTAAGTACTTCACTATGCTCACCTCGAATTCTGGCTGTGACCTCTCTCACTTTCCTGGCAGTGGACTTATCCTTTCGGTACTCCTTAAAAACGACTTTGTGATCATGAAAGGCCTTAAGGAACTGTTCGAGGTATTGAATCGTCTCATCGGTATGGCTTGTATATTGTGACATTAGAGTAAAGTCGACAATCGACCGGACACAGGTTAGAGCTTTGGTGAATATGTGACGTTCTGCAGCACTTGGACGACGTAGGGAGGCTGCAAAACATGGTAGTATCACTTTAACCAGATTCTTCATCTCTTTTCCGGTCCACTGAGAGATCCGACTATACTCTTTGTTCAGCGCGGAATAGCCAGGATAAACATCTAAACTCTTCCAGATAGCATCGAATGCTTGTAGCCGTTTGTATTTCTTTAGAAATCTGATAACCCATTTCATAAGGTGTGTTTCGAATATTCCCAGGTACACGACATGGAGAATATCTGGTTTGGGCAGATCGGATTGCTGAACGTTCGGAAGCCCCCAAAAGACGCTAGGAAGCAATTTGAAACCACAATCTGTAAGTTGTTGCTTGGCCTGCTGGTCGTTTTCACAGTATTTGTTGAAGAGATGTTGGGATTTCCTATAATCTCGTCTGGCTGCAGAACGTCTCAAATGGGACCCTAGCTGTTCCGGTCGAACATCACAGACAGCGCACTGATTTTGTTGAATACCGTGCAATGTTACATTTTCCAAGCCATCCGCAATCCACGCCGAGAGGCGTAAGAAACACATTCGGACCTTTCCATCGGCGCATTCAACCTCAAGTCCCGAGTTCCCTAGTGCAACAATTGGTGCAAAGATCGCTTCCATCAAATCATAAAGAATCTCATTGTTGACCTGCCTTTGCCGTGCATCTCTTGCTGCTACGCCCAGCATCTTTGGGGGGACGGGCAAAAGCGCCAAAAGAACGGTTGCATGTTTCGAGGGTTTATTCCGTGTACTCGATAGGATATTTCCAATTGTCATGTAGATTGGCCAGGCTTTCTTATCTCCCGAGAAATTGGTCAAACAAGTAACGTCTGAGGAACATATGATTGGTACGAGTGTTGCTCCATCCGGTAATTCATCCTAGGCTGGCTGTTAAATTTGTGTCCTAGTAAACGGTATGGAAGCGCCGTGGAACGTCGGATTTGAACCTACCTGTGTCTCCCAACACCAATCAGCGGTATGCATCTCCGAATAAACTCTCTGAGGTGGTTCTTCGCTATTCCATTCCTTCACAGGGGCGTAAACTAAATCTTGAGCAAAACATCTTTGACCAAGTAAATATTTAGCACAATCAATAGGATTGCGGAAAAAGAATTTCTGTGTTACGCAAGCTTCGTCTGGTCCTTCCTCGTCCGAAATTTCCTACTTTTGGTTAGAATAGGACGTTGTAGGGTCCATTTACTAACAGCTTCGCCAAACGATACAAACCCCTCTTTCCAGCTCTTCATTCCTATACCTGATTCCAACTGATCAACGGCATCAAGGAGCCGATAACCAGAGTTAATATTACTGCCCTCAGGCCCCAAGTCTTTCTTGAAATATCTATCCATGTGATCCTTTGGTACCTTTGCTTCAATAAACCACCGAGCAAGCTCAAAGTCCTTCTTGCTTCTGAATGGTGACCACATCTCATCTTCAGATCTTTCGGACTGTACAACGTCCCGTAGTGACCTTCCCGCAGTGGGGTGCGTGGTCGGTATCGGTAGTCCAACCAATGGTGTGCTTTCCTCAGTGTCTG